>CM053578.1:94171266-94189223 GCA_028646485.1 Cryptoprocta ferox | reverse complement strand
CTGAAAGGAACAGAACAGAAGCTGGGGTTTGAGATGAAGCTATAAAGCTCCTGCCTGCCAGTTAGCTAGTGGCCTTTCTGTTCCCCTGATTCTCTCATTCTTCATGTAATGAGGATATTTTCTGGAGGAACGTGGGACAGCTTTTCAACTTTGCATCTGATATCTATTTTAGCCACAGATCTTTGAACATGCTGAGTTTATATGGGCATGCCCTGTGTCTTTCTGAATGTACCAGCAAGCGCTCTGCATGGAGTGTGGATAACTCACTTTTAAGATTGGACTGACCTTCATTATCACCAAGGAGTTAGAACATATTCTAAAACACAAGGACGGAGATGGCTTCTCGTGTATGTTAATGAAAAGTTCATCATTTTGGATAGAAAAATTAAAAATTGAATGCTTGGCTCTACTTACTAGTATGCTACATCTTTCTGCTTAAGTTATCTCAAAGTACCTTCTGAAACTCCACTTGGAAGAGTGGGTTGTTTCAGTAGGCTCTCAGAGTGCCATGAACTCCTCTCCAGGGTGTGTGTGTGCTTGGGACTCTACCAGTCATGGAGAAACTAAGAAGATAAAGAGAGGAAGGTATTACTACCCAAGTGGTACTCTCAAGCTGGCTCCTATAGGCTTGGGAGAACTGATTGTCAAATCATCAGGAACTTTGCAAACTAGTTGTTAAAACAAACTAACCCCTAACAAAACAAATTAAATCCTAACAAAAACAAATCAAATCATATATATTTAAAATTAAAGCAAGATATTAAAAACAAAGGTAATCCATACTCCAAAGCCATCATTTACTAATTAATGCACCACATTTTACTAATATATATGCTCTTGCTGTTGTTTATATCCATTGTATCTACAAGGTGGAAATGTACTACATGATGTGCACTGCTATGCACCTTTCCCCATCAGGCCAGTTACAACTAGTGGTTCTCAAATTTTCATGTACATCAAAAGTACCTGAAGGGTTTTCATTCTTTGTACATGGATCACTGAGCATCTGAACAAGAGTTTCTGATTGACCTGATCTGAGAGAGGACTTGAAAATTTGTGCTTTTAACAGGTTCCCAGGTGTTGCTAATGTAGCTCCTGAGATGGACTTTTGAGAACTCCCAGTTTAAAGCCCAGGAGACAATCATCACTGTCTCAATTTAAAGATGAAGAGATTTAGGGAAATCAAGCATCAGAGTGCTAGGTGTACTAATTATTTAAGTCTTAATCATCAATCTGCATACCACAGTCTTGACCACAATAATACTCTGACATAGGAAACTGGAGTTATTCATACAGCTAATCAACCAGACAATAGTAAAATGTCAATGTGACATTTTGTAGACACAGAGACACAATTCGTATGCTTATGTGTAAATAAAATTCGTAGCTACTTAATTTGTCATTTATTGTGTCATCCCTCTATGTTAGAGGTTTTATGCATTTGTAAGAGCTCTGAAATTCTGCTATTTCTCTCCTATATAATTGAGGAAACTGAGGCACAAAGATGTTCATGACTGCCCAAAACATGTGTTCTATGATTACTATCCCAAGATGAAAAATTATTTTTACATTGACCTGCCACAAAGTCTAATTCATTTTTATTTTATTTATACTTCAAGCCCAAATACAGAATAAGACACATGATCAATAACTCAGAAGGACTTTCATTTGGGGGTAGGGTCTGCCACTAGCCTTAGTGCCACTGGCCTGTCTTCTTTCATAGAATCACCGTGTTATTTCTTAGCCTTTTTTTTTTTTACATGTCTGTGAATTCTTTTCTTGCAATCATGGACTGACAGTTCAGTGATTTTCTAGCAATACTCAACAGTGAAGCCTCAGTACAATCAAGCATTATTTAAATTCCTAGGGGAAAAAACATGTAACATAAAATTCAAGTTTTCTTTTACCACTCAGGCTAATAATATCTCAACCTTCAATCAGATTCCAGACATCAAAGACCAAAAGTATGTGGAGCTGATTTTCTTTTTAAAGAGATAGGCTTAAAAGGACAAGCTATAGAGAAAGAATGAAAAATTAACACAGATGCAAAATGGGGGCTGTTTGCCTCACATGCTAGTCTTCAAATGAGGACAATAGTAAATGGCGAGATGTTCATGTATACAAGACCACAGAAAGCACTGAGCAGACAAAGAAATGAACAAGGTGACAACACTGACCATAAGTTACTAGCTCATAGGTCTGACAGATCAGAGATCTCTGAATACCAACCAGTCAGAAACAGATATAGGGGGCTGTAGGAAATAGGGCTGAAAATTAACGTAGTTTTACCAAGATAGTAAAAATGCTTGTGGGCCTGTATTTTTGAAACTTTTATTGCTCAGTTTTCTTTTAAATAAAAATGATGAGAGGTGTGAGATTGTGATTTATAATTAGAAATACATAGTTCCCTTCTTCCCATTTCTGGCACAGAGGTCGGAAAACCATCGGAATTTCCAAAACGATGAGAGCAGAGCGATAAAGATGTCTTTTGTTATATTAATGAGGTGACTTTTAGAAAGCAACTAAGCATAGGGACTGGTTGCCAGGTGACCTGTGATCAGAGGGTAGGAACCTTCAGTTCCAACCTCCTCCACCCCTTTGTCAATTGCCAGTGGCCAATGATTTAATCGGCCATGCCTATGTAATGAAATCTCCATAAAACCCAAAAGGATGGGGTTCAGAGAGCTTCCAGATTACTGAATATGTGGAGGTAGAGACAGAGTGGGAGGGTAGTGCCCTCCTAGGGGGCAGGAAAGCTCCTCACCTTTTCCCCATCCTTTGTCTTATGCATCTCTTCCACCTGACTGTTTCTGAGTTATAGCCTTTTAAAGAAGCTGGAGAGCTGGTAAATAAAATTATTCTCAGTTCTGTGAGCCACTCTAGCAAATTAACCAAACTCAAGGAAGGAGTTGTGGGAACCTCTGATTTGTAACACATCTGTCAGCTCAGGTTGACAACCGGGACTTGAGACTGGCATCTGCAGGATCAGGGGGAGTGCAGTCTTGTGGGACCGAGTCCTTAACCTATAGAATCTGATGCTGTCTCTCAGTAGATAGTGTCAGGATGAAGTCAAAGCTTAAGAAACCCAGCTGGTGCCCAAGAACTGCTTAGAGGTATATGGCAAAACCCCTCTATTATAATTGGGTGCAAAGTCATTAGTTGGTCTTATTCTCAGGACATAAGAGAAGCTGGCACATGGAAATGATGAGTATGGGTCCAGGGATAGTAGAAAAGCTAATTTTGCCAGAGCAGTGATCTTAAATTTTAATCACGCCACTTATGCATTTCTGCCTCGAATTTATTTCATACATCCTATATTGCTACTTTTTAATTCAAAAAATATTTATAAGGAAACATTTTGTCACTAAAATGAACTGAATAACTGAGTCTCCACATAAATAGAAAAGCAATCCTAAAAGTGAGCACAATAAGAATTTGATGGAATAAAATGATTTCTAAAAGGCTTCCATATCCTGGCCTCTGGTGATGGTCAGGTTCACACCCTCTTCCTGCCTCCCATCCCACTTATCTGTTTTATGACAACTGCAAAATTACATTTAAAATTACGTTCCAGGTCAAGTGTTGTTTTTTTGCTAGTAAGGCTGCTTAAAACCAAGCTTTCTCTTCTCACACCTCTACAATGGAGGAAACTGGCCACAAGTATCTTCTATAGAGCCAGCAACTCCACATTTCAGAGCACCGATCTGGGAAATCAGGTATGTGAATCAGAATTAGGAATCTCCAAAAATGAGCCTCAAAATGATGTAGGGGCCAAATTTTCCATGACCTTCAACTTCCCCTTAACAGTAAGTCATCAAGTATTTGCTTGTAAATATCCTCAATTGATCTCCACTTCATTTATAAATATATATATATGTATATTCACTTACACATACACACATATATATGTATATATACACACCAGTTTTCTTTAAGAAGGATAATGTATGTTTGCACAGGAACTTTACATTACACATTATTGTTTATATATATCACAAAAATGGTTTTCTTAAACCATTCACTCTAATGATTCATCACTTACATACCACACCCAGTGCGCTTATATAATTTCTTGTTTTGATGATAGCTATTCTGACAGGTGTGAGGTGATACCTCATTGTGGTTGGGATTTGCATTTTCCTGATCATCAGTGATGTTGAGCATCTTCTCATATGTGTGTTGGACATCTGCATGTTTTCTTTGGAAAAAATGTCTATTCATGTTTTCTTCCAATTTTTAAAATCAGATTTTTTTATATTGAATTGTATGAGTCATTTATATATTTTGGATGTTAAGCCCTGAGCAGGTATATCCTTTGCCAATATCTTCTCCCATTCAGTAGGTTGCATTTTTGTTTTGTTGATGGTTTCCTTCGCTATGCAAAAGCTTTTTAGCTTGATGCAGTCCCATTTGTTTATTTTTTTGCTTTTGTTGTCTTTGTTTGAGTAGACAAGTCCAAAAAATATTGTTACGACTGATTTCAAGGAGCCTGTGTTTTCTTCTAGGAGTTACATTTTCAGGGCTCACATTTAAGTCTTTAATCCATTTTGAGTTTTTTGTGTGTGTGCAGTGTAAGAAAGTGGTCATGTTTCATTCTTTTGTATGGACCTGTCCAGTTTTCCCAGCACCATTTATTGAAGAGACTGTCTTATATTGCTGCCTCCTTTGTCATAGATTAATTGACCATACAAGTGCAGGTTAACTTCTGGGCTCTGTAGAGCATCTATTATGTGAAAACACATATCAGTAGTTTATCTTTTGGTGTGAGTACACAATGATTTAGTAAATGATTGGAGTAGGTCAACACTTTGACTAATCATTGAGGAAAACTGCTCTTTACAGAAACACATATTTATAAATTCCTGTAACTGGTTAGCCTTTCCTACATGAAAACTATGTCCCCATTTTGCACAAGAAAAGAACACTTTAGACTCCTTGATTTGCAAGAAGAATTTCTTTCATTTCAAAGTGCAGCTTCTACAAATGAGGTACAGAAGTATGAAAAAGTGCGAAATCTGAGCTAAGTTTTCTTGTCATCAAGATTTGGCATATTTTCTTAGATGTCAACTGGTTAAATAATAGCACGATGTGAGAAGTTTCCTTAAAGAAGTATAATCAACCGTGTGCTTGCGCATGAACTTTACAGCTGACTAACCTCTACAGTCCTTAGAATTTCCGATTTTTAGTTTTATTCAAATTTCCTATGGAGTGTTTTGGTGATGGATGTATCTCGGGCATTTCAACCAATCTTCCAGGCTCCATCTGCCAGGCCATCTGGATTTTGCTTCCACAGAGAACTACTTGGTGAATGATTACAGAGTATAACTTAAAAGAAAGAAAGAGAAAGAAAGAAAGAAACAAAGAAAGAAAGAAAGAAAGAAAGAAAGGGAGAAAGGAGAGTAAATTGTACTATAAACACAAGCAGAACTAAAATCACTTTTGTGCAGTCTTCTATAAAAGGAAAAAGTTAACAAGCAAGCAAGAGAAATCCATTTTCCTTTTTTCCCCCATCAGTCACATGAATTACAATAACTGCCTGACCTTTTTCCATAAGATGTTTAAATGGCAGCTGTTATGGCTACAGTATACCATTCCATCAAAAGCTCTGGAGGACAATAGTTTGTTTTGCAAAGGTCATGTTCCTTATATACTTGTGAATGTGTTCAAAAGGTTTACTAACTAAATATACAAGATTTTCATTGAGAATAAATTATATAACAGCTTTCAAATTAAATTTAAGCCACCAAGTCTACAGGGAATACTTCCAGAACTTTGAAAATCCATCTCATAGTTTACAAAGAATACTCTTTTAAAACAAGTTAACTTGGGGCACCTGGGTGGCTCAGTCGGTTAAGCGTCCGATTTAAGCTCAGGTGATGATCTCACAGTTTGTGAGTTCGAGCCCCACATCAGGATCTGTGCTAACGGTTTGGAGCCTGGAGACTGCCTCAGATTCTGTGTCTCCCTCTCTCTCTGTACCTCTCCCCCTCTCATGCTGTCTCTCTCTTTCTCTCGGAAGACAGAAAGACAGAAATGCAGAAATAAAGAAAGGGGAAAAAAAGAAAAAACATTTTAAACAAGTTAACTTGATAGGAAATCTAAGGGTTTTTATTAAATGATTTATTAAAATGATTTACATTTAAACAAGATACGATTTAAATTTTACATCATACCCAACATTTAAAAAGTGGAATTACTTTAATACACGAATATGCCTCTACTTCTGGCAGAAAATAAGAAAGGAAACATTAGACTCTTGTGTTTTCAACAGCAACCTCTTCTTAACTCCTATATTGACAAGGAATCTCCAACACTTGAAGCTTATGTCAGCATTAGAATAATAAAGTCTAGAATAAATTATGTAGGTAACACTAATTGATCTTTATAAAAACTAGTTTTTGTTTTATTTTATTTTGTCAGGTATATGGAAGTGTAACTTATATACAATAAAAATCTTCCTTTTGAAAATTTTATACAATTTGGAAAGTTTTGACAAATACAGGAGTCATGTAATAACCACAGAAATCAATGTAGAAATTTTTTTTGTCAACTTGTAAAGTTCCCCTCTACCCCTTTGCAGTCAATTCTTTCTATCCATGCCAGCATTTTGACTTTTTACTTATGTTTTCTATCATTTTGCCTTTTATAAAATGTCATAAAATGAAAGCTTTCTCTATATTATCCTTTGGGCTCAGCCACTTTCAATAGGTATCAGTTGTTGGTTTCTTTTCATTGCTGAGTACTATTCCCCAGATTAAATGCACCACGAATTGTGTCTCCATCCACCACATGGACATTTGGATATTTTCTACTTTGAGGTGATTGCTTGCCACCAACATTTGCATATAAGTCTTTGGTCATGATTACCAAGAAGCACGATTGCTTTAACATATAAGTATACATCTAATAGTGTAAGAAACTGCCAAATTTTTTTCCCAATGTGACTGTACCAATTTGTAATCATACCTACAATTCATAGAAGTTCTAGTCACACCTACATCTTCATGAGGAATGGTATTCTCACTATTTTCAAATTTTAACCATTCTACTAGAGTATATGTAATGTGTAATGCCAGTTAAAATCCCAGGATTTTTTTTTTTTTAGTAATTGGCAAGTTTATTCTAAATTTTATAGAAATGTAAAACACTAGAGGGGCACCTGGGTGGCTCAGTTGGTTAAGTGACCAAGTTGGGCTCAGGCCATGATCTCATGGTTCGTGAGTTCAAACCTCACATCAGGATCTCTGCTGTCCGCACAGAGCCTGCTTCGGATCCTCCGTCCACCCTACTCTCTGTCCCTCCCCCACTCATGCTCTCTCTGTCTCTCTCAAAAAATAAACTTAAAAAAAAAAGAGAAAAGAAATGCCAAACACTAGAATTGCCAAAACAATTTTGAAGAACAATGTTGGAGGAATCATTGCCCTTGGGTTACGCAAAGGCTTCTAAGATGAGACATAAAAAGTATTAAACATAAAAAAAAGATACTTAGATTTCACCAGCAATTAAAATTTTCGGCCCTTTAAGAGATGCAGTTATGAAGATGTGAAGACAGTGAGAGACTGGAAGAAAACTTTTCCAAAGCCCATATATGATAATAACTAGAATGTATCTAAAATACATACAGAACTCTTAAAACTCAATAATATGACAAATAAATCAAGAAAAAATGTTGTCAAAGATTTGCACAGACTCTTCAGCAAAGAAGATAAATGGATTGCAAATAAACACATGAAAAGATGCTCAATATCACAGTCATTAGGGAAATGCAGATTAAGACCACAAAAAGATACCATTGAAAAACATATTTAAAATATTTTTCTTAGGAAATAAACATTTGGGAGAAACTTTAGATAATGATACAATTTTAGTATATTATAAACAAAACTTAAACTAGAAAACAATTCATTACAAAAGATTTTGTCATTAATATATTGCATAATTACCAAAAACACAATGAAGACACTATGGAATAGTTTCAGTAAAGATTTTAAAAGAATTCATTTTATTCTTGCTATTTCTAATTTTCTTATTTATTTCTTTCTTGGCTAGATTTTGCTATTTATTTATTTTTTATTTTTAAATGTTTATTTTATTTTTGAGAGAGAAAAACTGCAAGTGAGAGAGGGAGGGGCAGAGAGAGGGAGACAGAGGATCCAAAGTGGGCTCCACACTGACAACAGATATGGGGCTGGAACTCACGAACTGTGAGATAACGACCTGAACCAAATTTGGATGCCTAACCGACTGAGCCACCCAGAAGCCCCTGGATAGATATTAAATTAAATGTATACCTGTACTTCAAAATGGAAAACTCTCTGTTCAGTTTAAAATTCTTATTTTAAACTTAAATTTAATTTTTAAATTTTTATAGGTGAAAAATATTGGTTATTATTTAAAATAACTAAACAAAATATATGTTGTGAAATTTATATGAGAAATAGGTAAAAATAAATTAAAAGTCATAAATAATAGATTAAATATCAATTAACAAAGTAAAAGTAACCAATTGGCCATTTTAGTTTGCATTTTTCAATAACAAAGTTAAAGATTTTTTTTAGAAATGTACTTCTTGAACTTCTTCCACATAGTGTCAGTCCTTTATCAGTTATAATTTTGGAAAAAATTTTCTGGATTTTCTTTATTACAAAAATTTTTGACAGATTATTCTTCTTTTAAATTTTTTAAGTTTATTTATTTTGAGAGAGAGAGAGACAACAGGTGCGTGAGGCAAGGAGGGCCAGAGAGAGCCATGGAGAGAGAGAATCCCAAGCAGTCTCCATGCTCAACACAGAACCCAGTGTAGGGCTTGATCCTACAAACCTTGAGATCACTACCTGGGCCAAATCAAAAGTGAGACACTTAACCTAACGAGCCACCTACGTGTCCCTTGATAGACTGACTATTTGAAAACAAAGGAGTCCTTATGTTCATGAATATAGAAAAGCAAGTCTTCATTATTTTTACTAGTCTAAAGCTTTGGCTACACAATGCCCAAAATATCTGGCTGAAAAGCAAAAACTAAAAGCAAGCTTAGTGTGTTCTTTTAAGTACATTTGAATATAAACAGTAACATTGAGAGCTTTCAATGTACTGTTTAAATTGGTTAAAGATGAATTTACATCAAGCCAATTTTTTACTTTTTAATTCAATATTTTGGTTGCCAGGTACATATAAAATTTCTTTGTGTTGCTTATGGTAAATATAAAGTTTTATGCTCAAATTTATAGAAGGTCTTAAGATAATGTTAAAGTTGTAATCTTTGCAACCAAATATACAGTGTGGGTAGACTGGCCATGACATGGATTTTATATATCTGGAAGTTTCCCATTTCCTTAAATATATTAAATCACAAATTTGACTTCTATACTTTCATTCCTAGCCAAGATGGAATAACAAAGCCTAGATTTCCCTTCTACCTTGAAATGACCACATATTGTTTGATTATATTCACATGAAATGTCTAGAATAGAGAAATCCATAGAGACAGACAGTAGTGAATATTAATTGTTGCCAGGAGGTGGGGGTATGGGGATATTTGGAGTGACCGCTAATTGGTATAGGTTTTCTTTAGGGGGTGATGAAAATGCTGGTCACACAACTCTGTAAATGATTAAAAACCACTGGGTCATATACTTAAAAAAGTGAATTTTATGTATTTGAATAATATCTCAATAAAGCTGTTGTGAAAATACATGGAAAAAGAACCTGAAAAATGCAAAGAGAAACATACAAATCTAAAGTTTTACTCAAGGATTTCAATATTTCTCTTACCACTAAGTAATAGAATGAGTATACAGAAAATAACAAGGATATAGTAGAATTACACAACAATATGAATAACTTGATCTAGTTGATGTTTATGGAATACCCCACAGTTAGAATAAATTCTTTAAAAGACCACATGGTGCATTTGCCAAAACAGGCCATATTCTGAACCATAAAGCAAATCTCAAAAATTGTAGTAGAATTCAAATCATGCAAAGCACAACCAAAAAGATTTAAAGTGCAAATCAAATTCACAAAAATATGTAGATAATTCCAAAATATGTGAAAACTAAATAACATATTTATGAACTCATACTTATGAACTCAAGGATCAAGGAAGAAATCAAAATAGAAATGAGAAATTATTTTGAATTGAATTAATTGAATTATTTTGATTCAAAAATGAAAATAAAAACAATATATCAGAATTTATGGGATGCAGCCTCAGCGGTACTTTAAGGGAAGTTTGCAGCTCCAAGTGCTCATATAATAGTCTCGCATAATGAACTCAATTTCCACTTTAAATAAAAAACTAAAGGAGCATCTGGGTGGCTCAGTGGGTTAAGTCTCCAACTTCGGCTCAGGTGATCTTATAGTTTGTGCGTTCGAGCCCCATGTTGGGCTCTGTGATGACAGCTCAGACCCTGAAGCCTACTTCAGATTCAGTGTCTCCCTCTCTCTCTCTGCTCCTCCCCTGCTCATGCTCTGTCTCTGTCTCTCAAAAATAATTAAAAACAATTTTTAAATAAACTTAAAAAAGAAGAGCAAATTAAACACAGAGTAAATGGAATAACTGAAATAATAAAGATCACAGAGGATAGCAATAAAATAGAAAACAGAAAAAGCACTGAAATCAGTATTTTGTTGAGATCAATAAAACTGATAAATTTCTAGCCTAATTACACAGTAAAAAGGAGTAACACACAAATTAATAATGTCACAAATGAGAGAATATATTGTTATAGCGTCTACACATATTGAATCCAACAACTTGAATGAAATGGACAAATTGCTTGCAACACATAAATAGCAGATCTCACATAAGAAAAATGGGATTGCCTGAGTAGTCTTGTATCTATTGAAGAAATTGTAATTATAGTTGAAATCCTTTCCACAAAGAAATTTTTGGCCTCCATGTGTTTACTGAACTGTACCAAGCGTTTTTTTTAAATGCCAATTTTATACTACATCTTCCAGAAAATTAAGGAGGAAATGCCTCCTAATTTATTCAATGAAGCCACCATTATGATACCTAAACAAAACAAGACCAAAAAGGTAATTAAAGAAAACTACAGCTGGAAATCCTTCATGTACACTAATGCACACATTCTTAACAAAAGTTCAGTAAATTAAATCCAAAACTATATTTTAAAAGAATTACAAATTCTGACTTGGTACAGTTTATCTCATAAATGCAAAGTTGGCTTAACTCCTGAAAATAGTTAAGGCAAGGGGCGCCTGGGTAGCTCAGTGGGTTTAGTGTCCGACTTTGGCTCAGGTCATAATCTCACAGCTCTTGAGTTCAAGCCCCACATCAGGCTCTGTCCTGACAGCATGGAGCCTGGAGCCAGCTTCAGATTCTGTATCTCCCTCTCTCTCTGTGCCCCTCCCCTGCTCATGCTCTGTCTCTGTCTCTCAAAAATAAACATTTAAAAAGTAATATTAAAAAAAGAAATCAATTAGGGCAATTTATTATATTGACAGAACAAAAAATATGTGAGATTATTTCAAAATATGCACAAGAAAACATTTTACAAATTCAAACACCTCTCAACAAGCTATAGGGCATAATACTCAATTCTAGTTAATAAACAAGAGAGGAAGTCTGAGAGCATCCCCCCAAATTACTCTCCATTGATTAAAAATGAACGGCAAACAATGGATCAACAGGGATAATAGACCCTTTCTGGTTTCCAAATGTTACCATATGAATGTGAAATTCGACTGCTTTATTCCCAGGGGTGAGGATTGCGTCAGTATGCTAAAGGTGACAAAGTAGAAATACCCAAATAACTAGATTTCATGTGAAATCATTAAACTGCTGAACTAACCAAACCTAGAAGCTCCCTTCCTTCACGGCCCTTATTCTAAGAGAAATTATAATTCATTATGATTCATTATAATTTTAAAAAGTTGACTTGGGTTTTAAAGCATTAAAAAAGCATTGTCAAACACCATAGTAAAAAGGCTAAAACCGTTTGAAAACTTGTTAAATATTAGTCTGGGGGCACCTGGGTGGCTCAGTTAGTTGGCGGCCAACTTCTTCCCAGGTCATGATCTCATGGTTTGTGAGTTCAACCCCTGCATCGGGCTCTGTGATGACAGTTTAGAGTCTGAAGCCTGTTTGGGATTCTGTCTCCCTCTCTCTCTGTCCCTCCCCCACACATGCTCTGTCTCTCAAAAATAAATAAGCATTAAAAAATACCTTTAAAAATGTTACTCTGATTTTGCTTCACATTATATTTGGGATCACGTAATATTCTAAGTGTGTCTTCTAATTTTTTTAATGTTTATTTATTCTTGAAAGAGAGAGACAGAGCATGAGTGGGAGAGGGGCAGAGAGAGAGAGAGAGAGAGAGAGACAGAATTTGAAGCAGGCTCCAGGCTCAGAGCTGTCAGGACAGAGCCCGATGTGGGACTTGAACTCATGAACTGGAAGATCATGGCCTGAGCTGAAATCAGACCCTCAACCAACTGAGCCACCCAGGCACCCCATGTCTTCTTACAAGGAAGCAACCAACCCTGAACCTTGTAAATGCACAAAGTGTGATGTATGAACACATACACAAGTGTGTATTCCTCACTGATAGGACAAGAAAGAAGAAAAAAAAAAAAAGAAAAAGACAGAATAACCAGTTATAATTATATTATGGCATAGCCCACAGCTCTCCAAGATTGTTTTCCTTCCTTTCTCCCCTCTCTGCCTTCCCTCCTCACACACAACAAAGATACAAAACTCCCCCTTTTATTACCACGGTTAATTTACTTCTCGAGAGACAGATATGCGTGTTGGCATAGACTCGTGGTATTCTCACAGACCTGGAGCTCTACTTAAGCTAAGTAAGCTCTTTTCCTGAAGATAGTTTGGAAGGTGATTTCCTCATTTATACTGTAGCTTCATCTCTGGGCTGGTGAGGTCAAACCCTTTCACCATTTATCATCCTTTTTTCCTTCTCCCTAATATGTGTGTGTGCACACACATGTACACACATAAACCAATCTGAGATTGGAACACAGGGAGACGTATTTTCTATGTGTAGTGTCATTGCCTATTCATATCCACCTGATCTTATGGTTAAAAAAAGGAGGATATTATGAGATCCAAATGCCAGATCTTTGGAATTATTTAATATTCACAAATACACAGGTAATATTGTGAAAAGGAAATCAAAGAACTCTGCGTTAGTAGAAAGCCAGTGGTCTGTGCAATTATGATGATTGGAGGCGGGTGGCAGGAAGTGAAATTTCATCATTGAAGCTATTACAAGTTTAATGTGTCAATTTTTAAGGCTCAGATCAAATTAATGGAAATTTTGTAAACATGGTTGTTAGCTGTTTCTGATTTATTAAAAAGGAGCAAGGAGGGTGAAATCATTTGGTAAGAAGTCTAATAATTGTCAGCAGGAACAGTTAATATTCATTTGTGACATTCCACATAATAACTACCCCATCATGCTTCCTGATACATTGGTTTGGTTCCAGCTATTTGATTAGCAATACAGAATAACTTCCTTAAAGATAATATGGACTGTTGATACAGAACACTAGGAACTGAGGAATATAGATTCATTTCTAGTAATATCTAATGTTTCTTGTATTTTTGCTGAAATAGATTTACTGGCAATGCAATCAAATAGCTCTGAAGACTGCTTATGGCATTGTGGTGAGTAATTGTGCCCAGAGCAAGCAGGACAATCAAATAGAGTGTTTTTCCCTAAAATAATATCTGAAATTTTGACTGAGGCTAGACTTCCCATCAACCTGGCTGGAACATAATTTTCAGCTTCTCCCTCCTTTGGCCACATCAACTCAAACAAATCTTAGGCTTACTGGGAGTTTATATTCAACTTGCCGAGCACAACACCATAATTAAAAGACCTTGATAACATAATAAAAAATAAAATAGACTTAATAAAATAATAATTAAAATATCTTTAATAAAATATAATTACAAAATGTATTGCCTTCAATATCTTGAGTCATTCTATCCATTTTGGCCATCCTCACTTGTAAAACAATTACTAGTATGATAGATACAGGAACAGAGTTAGTTCACCAGTGTTCAAGTGATTTTCATCCAGTGCATCTCCACTCATTGAGCATAATTGAGAAAAAAGCTAAATGGAAATAAAAATGCTTCTGCAAGATCCCAGGTGAATGGAAGACAGCCTTGGTGCTCATCTACCACATTCAGAGAAGATAAAATGCAGATCAGCTGTAATTGGGATTTTCTTTATGTAATTTCTCTAAGCTCATACACATCGCTTTCTGCAGAATTTCTGAATTCCTGAATTGAAACAGAGTTATCTTCTGGGCCCTCAACTATTTGTGCAGATGTGACAGAACTGAAGTGACATTCAGTAATACGGATTAACAACCATGTGATGTGTGGACATTATCACAAACCAGCGCTACATTCCATAAACAAACCAGAGTCTCAATGCACTTGCTCTTTCTAGCCTTTACCAGCCACATATCCAGAGGCAGGATCCTGTGCTCATATCCTAAAAGTGACACAGACATGCTCTAACAAGATAGCTCATTTGGAAAGCCTTACAGACAAATATCCACCAAACATCCACCTTAGAAACACCTCCCAGGGGCTGCTGGGTGGCTCAGTTGGTTAAGGGTCCAACTTCGGCTCAGGTCATGATCTCACAGTTTGTGGGCTTGAGCCCCTTGTCAAGCTCTGTGCTGACAGCTCAGAGCCTGGAGCCTGCTTTGGGTTCTATCTCCCTCTCTCTCTGCGCCTCTACCACTTGTGATCTGTCTCTCTCTCAAAAATAAATAAAAAGCTTTAAAAAATTAAAAAAAAGAAACACCCACCATATTTCTCTACCACATGATCAAACCTCTTTGTCGTTAACCAACTTCATCTGCCTCCTTAGCCTCCATTCCTTTCTCTCCCCATAACTGCTTCCAGTTTCTAGCTAGTTTCTAGCTCTCTATTCATGTTGTGTAAGTAGGGCTCCCTTAGCCCCAGGCAGGACATAAGTATGATCAGAGGCAATCAGTGGTTTCTATCTCTAGAACAGTTAGACATCCAACAGAAACAGATGGCACAATCCAGTCAGGATAAATTGAGGAACACTTATTGACAAACAGACCAGTTACAAAGGGTACATAGGTTATAAAGGAACCAGTAGAAATAATGTGGAAATCCAAGTTCATTGCAACTGCCTATCACCCATAGGCTCAAAGTATTTGGAATGGAAGAGGAAATAGGAAACTGGAAACAGAGGGAATCATATTGAGCAAGGACCTCTGGGCTTTTTGTGAAGTCTAAAATGACACCACATGGGAAACATAAGGGTAATTACCCTGACCTACTATTCATGCCTGTGCCTTCCTGCCGAGACTCCTGAATGGCTGAGCTCAAACCAAACTGGGAGGGATGGGAACCTCTTGATGTAATCCAAACAGACCACTCTCCTACAGCTGACAGCCGGAACGTGAGATGTGGAGAGCCAAGAAAACATAGTCAATGCAATCTTCCTAGTCACAGTGGTTTGTAAAGTAGTAGTCCAAGGCTCAACTAGATACTGTGATGTCATGAGGACAAAATGTGGACCCACCACGTGGACACAGAATCCAATCAGCCCATGGGAAGCAGAGCCAAGCAGTGGATCCAGGGGACGTTGTGAGTCCTGACACATCATACTGAAATACAAAACTTTCCACTTAAAAACTTTTTTTTTTTATTCCATAAGCCAATTTTTTTTTTTAATTACAACTGAAAGAGCTCTAACTGATACACTATGGACATCATTGAGAGTCAGACCTAAGTCTGAGTTCACATGCCCTTTCACTGTCAAAAATTAGACCACTAAATGACCACAATTTATTCCAGGGGTACCCGGGTGGCTTAGTTGGTTGAGTTGGTCCAATTCTTGGTTTCAGCTCAGGTCGTGATCCCAGGATTGTGGGATTGAGCCCTGCATTGGGTTCCACGCTGAGCTTGAGGCTGCATAGGATTATCTTTCTCTCTTTCTCTCTCTCTCTGCTCCTCTCCCTTGCATGTTCTCTCTCTCTCTCTCTCTCTCTCTCTCTCTCTCTCTCTCTCCCCTTAAAATAAGAAAAATCAAATAAAAAATAATGGGCCAGCCTTTATTCCAGCTCATTCTCCCAAACCTGCCCAAAACTTAACCATCTTTCTGACTTCTCCAGAAACTCGCCTCCAACTTTGAGATTCCTCTCAAGGTCAAATTTGTGCTTGTTTTGACAGACAAATCCTTTTCAAACTTATTTTTGCAAAAACCTTATGGAATACTTTTTTCTGTAATCCAGACATTTATTTTTAGTATTCCCCAAACCCTCAAAAATAATGGCTGACCACTCTGGGAAAACAGTATGGAGTTTCCTCAAAAAGTTAAAAATACACTTACCCTACAATCCAGCCATTGCATTACTAGATATTTACTCAAAGGATAGAAAAATACTAATTTAAAGGAGCACATGCACCCCAATGTTATAGCAGCATTATCACCAGCAGCCAGAAAAAGCCCAAATGTCCATCGACCAAGGAATGGATAAAGAAGTTGTGGTGTGTGTGTGTGTGTGTGTGTGTGTGTATTACTCAGCCATCAAAAAGAATGAAATCTTGGGGCACCTGGGTGTCTCAGTTGGTAAAGCATCCAACTTTAGCTCAGGTCATGATATCGTGGTTGATGAGCTCCACATCTGGTTCTGTGCTGACAGCTCAGAGTGAACCTGCTTCAGATTCTGTGACTCCCTCTCTTTCTCTGCCCCTCCCCTACTCATTCTCTCAATGGTAGTGTTTTTTCTCAATGGTAGTGTTACTACAACTGATCTACCAGTTGTAAGGTGCATCACAAGATATGCGTTCTGAATAATAAGAGCCTCAAATGCTTGTGGATTATTTTCTTTTATTCCGAGAAGAAGTTTAATATTAACCCTGCAGTAATGCCACTCACATCCTTTGCACTCTAATATACCTTCTACAGTGGAAGGAAAAGCCATAGTGCTAAGATGGCATAAAGGAAATTAAATGCCCTTTGGGCCTATTTCATCCATGATGCTATTGAGTGAGAAGTCTTTACTGATACATCATTCATGATTGAAGTGACTCAATATGATTGCAATGCTTGATGTTCTTGGGGGGGAAATGAGAGTTTCCTCAAAATCTGGGGAAGCCTTCATATATCAATTTGGATCCCCAAAAAGCAGATACCAAAGCAGAATTTGTAATGCAACAGTCTTTGTGGAAATATGTAGAAATCTGTGTGTGTATTAGTTACACATTGGTGTGTACAAATTACCGCCAACTCTTACAGTTTTAAGCAACAAGTATTTATTATATCAAACACTTTCTAAGAGTTAGGAATCCACAAGTGGCTTCACTAGGTAGTTCTGGCTCAGGATCCTTCAGGAGGTTACAGCCTAATTGTTGGCTGGGGAAATTGTCATCTCAGGCTGGAAAATCGCTTCCAGCCCCACTTGCATGGTTGTTGGAGGCCTCAGTCTCTCCAGTGTAGTGTATTGTCAAGAAATTTTTATTTATTCATCATGTAGACCTCTCTATAGGCTACCGTGGCATGGCTTTGTTTCCTTCAGAGCAAGCAAGCAAGCAATCAGGGATACAGAGAGAAATATTGCAAAAGCAAGCAAGAGAGTACACCCAGAAGAGAAATCACGTGCTTTTATAATCAATCTTAGAAATGTCTCCACAAGAATGTGGATATCAAGAGTGGGGGATCATTGAGGACCATCATCTTGAGGACTGACAATCATCATATGCGAAGGAAAAGGAGGTAGGAATCAGAGCAGGTAAGAGTTTTCAGGTTAAGCTGCAGATTTAACACCTGTGAAAGGAGAGAAGGAAGAATGGAGTAGACAGAGTCTCAAAGTGTAGTGCAATACTGAGAAAATTCTGGCTAGGCTGGTGGAGAGTGTGCCTAAGGCAAAGACGCCATTTGGAAGTATCCTGCATTTGGAAGGTTGTAGATTCCAGT
>CM053578.1:94104488-94170766 GCA_028646485.1 Cryptoprocta ferox | reverse complement strand
AGGTTCGTAGTGTATGTAACTTAAAAAACTAATTCAAAGTATGTAATTTTATTGTTACTCTTTCTAAAGCATTTTCTTAGATATATTTAGCTTTATTACTATTTTTTGAACTCATGTCCAATTCTTGTAAGCCTTTTAAAAATTAGATCTGCATTATCTGTTATTTTGAAGTATAAGATATAAATTCTTTAATGATGACCAATGATAAGCACTTAATTGAGTGTATATTCATAACAAAATGTATTTATTGATTGGTGATGATTCGTCTTCAGTGCTAAAGATTAATGAGACTGAAACTTTTTACATTTATATATTTTATTTAAATAACCTCATAAATCTGTCTTCAAATCTCACAGCTTTCCTTCATTTATTTTTAATAAACATACCCAAACCCTATTGTTCAAATGAAACCCCCACTTAACCCCCAACAATTTTCTCTGACCCCCAATTCATTTTCTTTGAAGTGGAGCTTAATTTCATACCTCTCCCCTTCTTGCATCCCTAACACAAATGTTAACTAACAGTAGGATTAACCTGCTTCTCTTACTGATTCAAAGCACCTAAATTTCCTTATCTCTCCAATATTTGCAAATGTACAATAGAATTCAAAAGATTTAAAATTATTCCACATTATGGTTCTCATAAGATACACATAAGCTAAGCAGATCTTCCAATTTTAACAGATTTTATTGTACCATATAATTTTAGAAGTACATTCAATAATATCATCACCAGACTCATCAAAAAAAGTTCATGATAGCAGATACAAGTTTTCAAAATTCTATTTTGATATGAAAGCCTGAGTTTTGCCATTAGCAGTCTGCAGTCCATTGCTTTCCTTAAAGAGACGACTGATTTTGTTCATTTTGGAGAAAATATGTACCCAATATTCAAAACTCACTATGTATAGTTTTTCTTCTAGTTCATCATTCAAGTAAAGATGGTGTTTTATGAAAAAAAAAAATCTAATTGGACTAACAACTCATGGCATATGTGTTTTGCCTTGAGACAAACATCATACTTTTGCTTGTTTTGTCACACAGAACATTAAAAAGATGTGTAATTTAAAAAGAAGATGTGTAATTAAGAGCTGATAGTAACAAAATTTATTATTTGTATTACTTCATGAAGGGCGTTCTTTAGTGGAACTACCTCTTTTTTCTACCTTACTAGTACTACCTCGCTTTGTGCTAAGTTGCTAGAAGTTTTACTCACCATTGAGTTTTCATATACAAATGTCAACACAGTGAAAAAAGCAAATAATACCTTACAATTACTATGAGAACAACCGTTATGACTTGAAGCTCCTACAGGAGTTTCAAGACCCCAGAGCCTCACTGACTATATTTTGAGAACCATTAATGTAGAGAATAATTTTATTTTATATTATTATTTTATAAGGTTGATTTAAGCATATTAAATTTATATGAAGGGTGGTAACTTATTTCATCCTTACTTTTGTTATTCTCCATGAAAAATATATCTAAGATTTTAAGATGCATCATTTAATTTAAACCCTGTAAAAGATGTTATGGTACTCGACATTTGTTAACACAGTGTAGTAAAATCCACTTAGTAGAGGTACCATTTATCCCAAAGTTGGATTCCTTCCTACCAGGAGCACAGTGATGTAGTTAAAAACTAAAAAACAAAAACAAAAACAAAAACAGCAAATACAAGTCATACCTGCTCATTCAGAACAAATGCTTGGAGCTGCCCAGTGAAACATCATTCCAAAGCCACCAGAGTGAATTGTGTGTAACTAAGACTATTGGCTTAAGAGTCCTATATGTGGTTTTTCCTTGGTAATGTGAGAATAATTTCATTTTGTTTGTTGCAAATAGCAGTAAAGGATTTCCTTAAGAAATTTTTAGAATTGGCTACAACTAAATGTACCTGTTAACAGCTTCAAGGATAATACCAAATATAACATAGCACAGAGATAAACAATGGAGCCAAATGACCTGGGATCAATTCCCACCACTTAGTACCTACAAAAGTTAGGGCATCTGTGAAATGGGGCTAATAATTATGTTCCCCCATATTATTACCAATGAACATTATTATTAATAATAAAATAGTT
Organism: Cryptoprocta ferox; assembly: GCA_028646485.1. Classification (NCBI taxonomy): domain Eukaryota; kingdom Metazoa; phylum Chordata; class Mammalia; order Carnivora; family Eupleridae; genus Cryptoprocta; species Cryptoprocta ferox. The sequence continues at coordinate 94,168,683 of CM053578.1, read as the reverse complement.
TTTGAAAGACAGCATGCATTAATATATGTAAAGTTCTCAAACCAGTGCCTGAAATAAAAAGTCATAAATATTTTTATTTCATTTCATTTATATCAGTAAAAACTGTGAAAGACTGTGGAATAGACAAAAATAAGATTAGTAGGTTTCCTATCCAGTCCACCCCTTTGGATTATCTCAGCCTTTAATTATCTTTGAGCTATTTTCCAACTTTAGAAGTTGTAGAAACCTAAAGTAATGCAAAAGATTCTTGTGAGTTGGAAAACAACTGATTATTGCTCTGTAGTTATTGACAGATTTTACAACTCTGTGTAAACTCACTATAGCATTCCTGATTATTTATGGATGTGCGCATTTTTAGAATTTTCTTTGAGTGAGTCGGAATGTCTTCCTGGTGCCCTCGTTAATTAATGAATTATAAAATCTTTGATGAGTGTTCATTTTGTGCTTGTATGAGCATCATGATTTTAGCATTTTAAAAATTATTCCTTAATTCATTATTATTGCAAAGAAATCTGACATTAATTAAAGAGGAAAACGCACTATGAGGAGAATTAATGTAATTTTGGAATATAGTGGGACCAGGTGGCATTGCTTATTGGCGACAGCAATGGAAATCTTCAGAGAGCATCATATTAATGGCACTGAGTTATTAAATCAAAGGTAATCAGGTTAGACTTTTCTTGATTGAAAAGGGTAGGGAAGTGAATATAGTTTTTTTAAAGTTACTTTTTTAGTTGACAGTGTTTAAATATTTCATTTTCAGCTTAGTTATCCAGAATATTTACTTAGGTGGAAAATCTCATTTCATGACAAAACCACGTATATAAAATGCTATCCACAAAAATCTAAAAGCTTTTCTCTCTCTGGCCCTGTCACTGTAATTTAACTTGATTTCCTGGCTGTTCTGTCCAAGGTAATAATTCTGGAACCAGAGGCAGCAAATCAGTTGTTTCTATTCCATCCTTTTCCTTGGACAGACTAAAAATTCACTGAATTCTCTGAATATTGAATTTCTGCCTCATTATATGATGGCATCTCATTTTCACATTTTTAAAAAATGACATTTATTTCATACACAATTTATAACTGAGTTGTTAAGAATGTTAAAGTATATCTGCTTTAAATAGAGCTCTTTTATTTTTCCTTTTATCACAACCCTACATTTAACAATACTAATACAATAAAACCAGAAAGTTAAAACTCAGTAATTTGGATATCTTAATAATTTAGGCAGATAGGACTAAATTGGAAATGACTTTTGTACATCTGTTCATTTAGGAAAATGATTTATTAAGTATATTTAGTATAAAATAGTCAAAAATATCTATGTTTTATTTATCAAAGTGAGGAAAATATTTCAAGGGCCTTACACATTCTTTCCTACATAATCTTTGTGATAATAACAGGTAATTATTATTTACCAATTTACGATATCCATGTATATGATAGTTTGTGGTTCTGATATACACTAAGCACCCTCAGTTGCTTTTTGTAACAATTTAAAGTAATTTAATGTAATCTTCCTGACAAATAAGCCAAACTTTGGGTGTTTCTTTTCATATATACAATATAAAAATGTTTTTATCCTAAAATATCTGAGTGCATTTTATTTGTGCAAATTCATTAAACACATTGTATTGTCTGTTTTATAGCAAGGACTCAATAATAAACAATATAAACTGGTGCAGCCACTCTGGAAAATAGTGTGAAGATTCCTCAGAAAGTTAAAGATAAACCTACTCTGCAACCCAGCAATTGCACAACTAGGTATTTATCCAAAGGACACAGAAATACTGGTTCTAAGGGGCACATGCACCCCAATCTTTATAGCAGCGCTATCGACAATAGCTAAATTATAAAAAGACTTCAAATGTCCATGGACAAATGAGTGGATAAAAAAGATGTATATATATATGCAATGGAATACTCCTCAGCCATCAAAAAGAATGATATCTTGCCATTTGCAATGACATGGATGGAGCTGCAGTGTATTATGCCAGGCAAAATAAATCAGAGAAAGACAAATACCATATGATTTCACATATATGTGGAATTTAAAAAACAAAACAGATGAACATATGGGAAATTGGAGGAGAAAAGAGAGAGAGGGAAACAAACCACAGAAGACTCTTAGTGTTGATGGAGGGAGATTGGTGGGGGATGGGCTAAATGCGTAATGGGTACTAAGGAGGGCACTTATTGTAATGAGCACTGGGTGTTGTATGTAAGTGATGAATCACTGAATTCTACTTCTGAAATCAATATTGCACTATAAGTTAACTAACTAGAACTTAAATAAAATTTTTAAAAGAAAAAAAAACTGTTCTTTGCTGCCACTGTTTTATTCCAAGAAGCAGCTTAAATCTGCCCTCCCAGCCCTATGAAAAGAGAAACATTATGCATCAACATGGTAGAATCAGGCTGCAAAGCAAAGTGGGAAGTTTTGCTGATACATTTCACCATCTCTTACAGAACCGGAAAACTTTAATACAGATTTATACCCTCATGCCAAGTTTCCGACATGCAATCATGTAAGTAGAAGTAAAACTAAAACCTTCTGAAAAACTCGTGTTTAATCAGCATAAAATTCAGTATTTCCCAAGTGACCGGTGATTGCATAGCACTTCCGGAAAGTAAACTCCCTTCATTTGGGTGTGACGTGTATTCAGATGATCTCTAATCTTGCACCACTTGGATGGGCCAAAAGATTCTATGGATCAGTCAAACTCAACCACTCCTACTTACTAGCAATAAAAGAATGCAGAGAGAGAAGAGAGAGAGAGAGAGAGAGAGAGACAGAAAGGGAAAACAATCCTGATTTGGATGAGATGCTAATGAGATAATGTGGAGTTTTCATTGAATTATAAAATCATCCCCCAAACAAAAGCCTGGTTTATCACCCACTAATCACAAATTATGCAAGTTTGCTGCCAGCTAAGCATTCTTAACCGTGTGGGGAACTCTTAGAGGCAACAGTGATCTACTTGGTGAAGTACACCAAGAGAGAGGAGCATTGCCCAGGCAGCCCTGGATAAAGAAAGCCCTAAATCTATGAACTGGAATTAATTAGAGTAAATGAGAGAAGTCTGTGCTATTTCCACAAGCTCTTTCTGCGGCTTTGAGTCACTGACCTCATTCATACCTTTCTTCATTCATACTGTCTTTAGGCACTGGATTTATTTAAATTGGATGAGCCTTAGTGTTTTTTCATGGGTAAGAAAATAATGCCTACTTCTTTTCAATTTTACTAGAAAAGATGATGTTTTTTTCATGGTACAAATAATATATGGAACCATTAGGAAAGAATGAGTTGACTTTCAAAATGTAAATTAAAAAGTTCTTTCAAGACTAGGAGCAAGAGAACTGTTTTTGGCCCAATATGCCTATTACTTCCAGTAATATCCTTGCCCTATATTTATACTAAAACAGATCTCCTAAGCATAATGGACCTCCGTGAAATAACAGCTGCCCTGAAGTTTCCCTGAATAATTTGGCTAAAGTCCATATACTTCTAATTTAGCTATAACATAATTTAAAACATTCAAATAGTAACATTAATGATTGTATTTGGTTCTTACATAAAGTTTATATTTTAACATAAATATATTCCTTATGTTTCTGTTTCAAATGCACGGGTATTCAGTGAGTGAAATAAGTGCTTCTGAGACGTTTTGGTTTTGATTACTGTAAAGTATTGTTAAGAAAGTTGTCATTAATTCTACAAGTTCAGGTTTGTCTCCTTCTGCCCCAGTTGCTAAAGTCATGATAATAGAAAATTCAAACAGCAGTAAGTAGATTTTTGTATGTGATGTTAGCTCTGGCATGCTGCCTTCCGTCTTTTTTACAGGTCAAGTCTCAGAAATCTCATTCCGCCCCTGCAAACTGCTTTATTCATGACTTTGAAAATGCCAAGATCAAAAGGGGGTGCATTCGATTCAATTCAATTTGTTCAAGTGGACAGAAAAGATGTTCTTTTATTCACATGACAAGGACATTTGATCCAGAAAAGCTGTACTACTTCATTCTTGAAGACGGGTACACGCCTTGCTTTATGAATTCTGTTTTGAAAATTTCTTTTTGATCAGTTTATTAATAGTCTGATCCAAATAGCAGTCTAAAAATGAGGCAATTAACAAGTCTTTTGTCCAAAAAAGAAAAAATGCTGCATTTTACTATCAGCAGCCAATGAGCATAAAGAACCATCTCTGGGATTCTGTTTCTCTGAAAGCCTTGGGCAGGGTCAGGGAGATGCCACGTAAGCTCTGAGAATTGAGGGGGAAAGATAGTTCACAAAGTGCCAATAAATGTATCTGGTTTATATATCAAAGGCCAGAGTACTATCCTCCTTACCATTTCTTGGGAACCAAATAAAGGAGACTATAAATTCAACTATAAAAGAATTTCCTAGATAATACTTATGCTGCTGGCATTTCACCAAAAGTTAGGGCAAATCTTAGTCTTTATTTGCTCCCAAATGAGCAAATGTTTGTTTTATTGGTATACACCAGCGTTTGGTCATATGATGAGGGAATATGATAAAGAGATGAAGCAGGGGTGGGGCTTAAATCACAAAGTAGAATAAAATTTAAATGAAAGGGCACGGGAGAGCATCATCCCATTAGAGTGGGACATTTGGGGGAATAAGGGGTTTGATACAAATGTAGGATCCCAGGAACAATATGCATGCTCCCTTTCAACTTGCCTGAAATTTGGCACCTTACTGTCTCCCTGATCAGCACCTGGCCTTTCAGCCCCACTGAGTAGAGGGATCCAGGAGGTGGGTCACCACTTGCACCCTTGTTTGCAAATCAATATCACCTGGAGAACTTTTAGACTGTGTTTCCGTCTGGGGTCTCCTCTCTGAGCCCATTAAATCTGGGTCCTTGTGGGTGGGCCCCAAGCACTCCCAAGTGTATGGCTAGAGTTAAGGATCACTGGCTTCTGGGGAGATATGGAATTCGCAAGGTGGAATGGTAAATTTAGGACAGATAAGAATTCAGGAAATGGAATTATGAATGCATTTTCTCTCAGAACTCATCCAACATGTCCCAAATTCTAGATACCATTTTTTCTCTGTGGTATTTCCTGGTGAAAAGAGGAATCACATTTGTACATTATTGTGGTTCCAGGATCTCTGTCCTCTTCTGCTAATCAGATCCAGGACATCAAAGCAATAAAAACAATCACTTCCCCCTCATGACAGTGGCAATAGTCTTCATTTGCAAACCCTTTTCTAAGAAAGTGGGCTACGGCAGTATTGTGTTTAAATGTTTTTAATGTTTGTTTTTGAGAGACAGACCATGAGCAGGGGAGGGGCAGAGAGAGAGGGAGACACAGAATCCAAAGCAGGATCCAATCTCTGAGCTGGCAACACAGAGCTCGACACGGGGCTCAAACTCAGGAACCCTGAGATCATGTCATGACCGGAGTCGAAGTGGGTCACTTAACTGACTGAGCCACCCAGTCGCCTCTTCGATGGTATTTTTTTTTTAATGGAAATATGGAACTTCGGTAAACTTGACCCGATCGATACTTCTTTGGGGCTCGAGTCTATGAGATTTGATTAACTAATACTGCCTGCTGACTTGCTGATCTCATTCCTAGAAATAGGAACCTGGGTTTCAAGGTAGGTACATGCAATGGCAGAAACGCTCTGGTGGCTGTGGAAGCAAAGAGGCCACAAAGAAGGCTATTGGCACAGCTACGGGGTAAAGGAACTCCTCCTAAGGCAACATGGTTGGTAATTAAGGATCAGTGGTGATAAAAGAAATCAAAGAACACTATTTGATTCCCTCAATCCTCTCTGTGTCAAAAGACAGGCCATTGCAAAAACATGGCTTCTGTCTATTCTACCTGTTCTTCACCAGTCAAACATGAACACTGGCAGAATCAGGTACGATCAGGTACAGAGAACTCACAATGATGGTGGTGAATGAGCCAAATTATAGTGTTTCCAAGGAATACATCAACTAAATCCTACAGAGAGTATCTCTCAAATTCATATATACCATTTGTGACCAACCATGTGCCTTTTTATTAATCTCCCAATTCAAATTCAAAGATAGTGGCAGGAGAACCCCAAACCTTGAAGAAAATTATCTCAGTGATAACTAATCTTAAAGTTGGGATGAGATCTTTAGGGTATTGAAATGATTTTATGGTAAGAGGACACGAGAATATTTGAATTCTGCTCTAGACCAGACGTAATCATCTTCACAAGGTTGTCCATAGAGCTCAACACAGAATGTCTACAAAAGAAATGAAAGTAACACTTTTTATTGTCCTGGCTCAATGTGGATACCAGGAAGGCTGTGCTATAGAACAGGACCTAGGCTAGAAACTTCCACCTGAGTTCTAATTTGAATCTCAGCTTTCAACATGCTTTAGAAGACCACTTCTACTGTAGAAGAAAAAGTAGAAATGTACCTGAAACTAAAGTAACCTTGTCTGTCAATTACACTTCAATAAAAAATAAGTAACTACATATATACATACACACACCAAGAAAAAAAACAAAAGAAAAAAGAAAGAAGGAATAGAGAAAGAAAAAACCTAAGAAACAACCCCTGTCAATTTATCTGGGTTGCAAAGAGAAAAGAAATGTATACCAGGTAATGACTTAATTTATTAAACTCTCTTTAGTTTGAATTAATTGTAGGTTCTCCTACAGCTGTAAGAAATGAAACAGAGGTCCTGCGTACTCAGGATATTGAAGTTGTTAGAATCCACCATTGTACTCTACGTGTGTGTGTGTGTGTGTGTGTGTGTGTGTGTATGTGTGTGTGTGTGATTAGCTCTGTACAAACTATCACATCTGTAGGTCCATGTATCCACCACAAAGATCCTTCATTTTGCCCTTTTACAACACAGCCCCCCTCACCTCCCAAATCCCTGGTAACCACTTATATGTTCTCTACTTCTAAAATTCAAGAATGTTCCACAAATGCCTTCATACAACATATAACACTTTGGGATTGACTTTTTTGCAGGTAGAATAATTGCCTTGAAATTCTTACCAGTTGTTGCACTATCAATAATTTGTCCTCTTACATTCCTGAGCAGTAATCCATGGGAGGTACATACCACAGTTTGTTAAACCACTGGCTTGCAGAAGGGCATCCAGGATGGATCTCCATTTCGCTCTTGCCTAGAAAGCTGCTTTGAACAATTGTTTACAGGGTTTTGTGTGAGCCTACTTTTCATTTATCTGGAATGGGTGCTCAAGAGTACAGTTGCTGGGTCATGTGGAACTTGCATGGTTATTTTTTTAAGAAACTCCCAGACTGTTTTCCGGCGTGGATGTACAATTTTATACATGCATCGAATCATGATGTATGAATGGTCCAGTTTCTTCACATCCTCGCACCCATTTGGTGTTTTCTGTATTAGTCATTCTGACATACAGTAATAGCTCATTGTAGTTTTAATTTGCATTTTCCTGATGGTTAAGGATGTTGAACATCTTCTTATGTGCATATGTCCCATCTGCATATTCTCTTTAGTGAGACATCTGTTGAGGATCCATTCTCTAATTGGATTACTTGCATGTTTTTACTGTTGAGTTTTGAGAGTTCTTTACATATTCTAGATTTTAGCTCTTTATCAGATACGTGGTTTGCAAATATTTTCTTCCAATATTTAGTTTAGCTTTTAATCACTTAACAGGGCTTTCCATGAGGCAAAAGTTTTTCATTTTGGTGATGTACGATTTATTAATATTTTACTTATAGAATCATACTTCTGTTGTCAAGTCTAAGATCTAAGGCTTTTGACTAGTCCTAGATCCCAAGACTTTCTCTTATTGTTTCTCTAAAAGTGTTATAGTTTTATGTTTTACATTGAAATCCATCATCCATTTTGAGTTGATTTCTGCAGAAGGTGTCACTTGTGCTTATTAAGGTTTATCTATTGTTACATTCTTTGTTTGATTCTCCAGCAGTGACTGTACCCACTTATGAACATGGCTCCATGGCAAAAATTTACCAGCTTCTCCCTGTTGGAAATAAAATAGGATAGAAAAACATCAAAGGGGCTTGAATATCTGGTGGAAATATCCTACTAATATTTTATTATTATTATTATCAGCCACTGCGTTAACATATAAGTATGACTAAGCAATTACAGTTCCTCTCTTCCTTTGACATAAACAAGATTAGTGAATTATCAAGAAATTCCATTTTACATATGGATCATTTCCTAACACAAGCCCCTGCTCCTATGTATCTACTGAGTCCTATTCACTTCCTAACACATATAATCACTCCCTAACACAAACCCTTGCTCCTGTGTATCCACTGAGTCCTGTTAGAAGGCAACTCCATCCCTCAGTGCATCCAGACACTATGACTTGTGATAGGTATTCCTATTCAGTTCTAGTTTTTATTTATTACTGTGCCCAGCTGTGTATATAAACTAGATTACCAAATATATTATCTGCTTAGCAGTATAACGAAAATAATATGAACTTAGCACGACCAAATTCTCTAACTTGAATAATTTTAAATAAGTAAGTGAGTGAGTAATTAGGTAACCAGAAAAGTCTGAAAGTCAATCTAACTTGAGTGAAGCATGATACAGAGTCTCAAACAGTACAGAAACCAATCTTACATTCTGTTTCTCTTTTTCATTTTTTTACATTAAATCTGCTGGAAGCAATTTGATGAGACTGACTTGCTTCCCATGCAAACCCCCTAAAATAATGCTTATTGATAATGCATGGGGTTCAATGACCAGCCAGAGTCAGGATGTGTGTTGAGATTGTCAGACCCACTAGAACAACATGGGATCAGAGAGAGAAAACTCTTGAATTAAAAGGTGATTGGGTAAGCACAAATACGTGGCTTCTCTCTAAGATGGATGAGAGGTCAAAACTAACTCCCTTGTCCCACTTGCTTCCAGAAGAGTCTCACTCAAGTGTGTATGCCTGTGTCTGGTTTCTTCTTGAGAACTTACACTCCAGCCGTCTTCCAGTGGGAGTATTCTAGCTTCAGCTTCCCAGATCCTGGTGGGCTGTGGGGGGAGGAGGGGAGGTGGAACGTACCTGCTTCTGAGAAACACTTCCATATTCTCGTAAACTGTAGAAATGTATAGTTATGACATCTGAAGTCCTCAAATTTTCTTTGACTTTCCTTCCTTTGCCTTGGTGTCAGCCCTGTGTATTTAAAACAATTTACTGGCTATTTCCCTTTGGACCCTGACTTTGTGACATCCTGACATGGGTACCTTAAGTTTATAAGAGGAAACTCTCCAAGTAAAGTTCACAGCCAATAATATATCCCTAGTTATATATCGCTCCCCTCAAATCTCACCTATACTCAGAATTTGATTTTTTTCTGGGACTCGCATAAATCATGACTTATTTAATTGTAGCAAAAACATTCTCCTCTATGGTATTTTTCCTGTACCAGATGGATATGTCTCTATTTCCTCCAGGGTTCCATTTCTATCTCCTTCTGTTATTACCATCTCCTTTCAAGCAGATCTTAGCTGAGTTTTTTTTAAAGTTCAACCTGCTTCTTCAATTAAATCCAATGTCTCTTCTACATTTGTAGGCTAAATATTCATTAGATCAAAGTGCCCTCTTCTTTCTTTTTCTTTCTTTTTCCCACAGTTTCTACTTTTCTTTCAAAACAAAACTTAAGTGGTTTTGTTTGTTTTGCTTTGTTTTGTTTTGTGTGTCAGCTTCTATCACTACCTGTGTTCTGGATATTTCCTTCGCAAAGTCTAAGCAGTCTTCTCTCTTCCCATAGTAGGCAGTCAGTGTTAGTTGGTACAACAGACAGGCCCTGAACACTCAATGACTTACCACCATGAACGTATTCAATGAAAGTTCATTGATTGTTCGGATGATAATCAGAGGCCGAGTGAGTGGCCATCAGCCACACTGTAGCAGCGTCATCTGGACCACATGGCCTCCGAGTCACCACGGCAGAAGAGTAAAAGGCTGAAAGACATCATGGGATGGTTTTAAGGACCAAGCTTATAAGTGGCTTACATGACTTTCCCCAACATCTTATTGGCTAGAAGTCAATTATATGGCCTTAGTCTAACTTCAGAGGATCCCAAGGTACATGAATGGACACATTCATGAATAGATAGGATGTATGAAAAGCACTAATGGTCTCTGCTAATATTCTACATTCTCAATTCTCTTCATGCTCATGTCTGGTTCCCTCCGCCCCCCCTCCCCCCACATCGCAGAACAATACTGGCTTGACACTTGCAGTGAGGCTGCTCTGAACTGAGATGTGCTGTGAGTGTAAACTACACACTGAGTTTCAAAAACAGTACAAAAAAGAAATATCTCAAATTTTACATTGATTACATGTTGAAATGGTAACATTCTGGATATATTTGCTTAATTAAAATATGATACTTCCTGTTATATATGACATATATTTTATATGTTTATATATATAATATATAAAATTAATTCTTCCTGTTACTTTTTTTTAATGCGACCACTAGGAAAATTTTAAATTTCATATGTGGCTAATATTGCATTTTTATTGGATGACATTGCTCCAGAGATGTGATGTTCCAGACATAGGCTTTTTTGAAAGTTGCATTTAATCATGGTTTTGTAATGATTTGCTTGAGATTTTCTACCTTTAAATCCAGGAGAATGACATACCTCCTTCTAATAATATCCACAGTCTTATTCAGTCATTCATTGGTGATTTCCTCCCCTTCACTGTCTATAAATCTGCTGTCTGTATCCCTGAAATCTATAACCAGGATAAGGACTTATCCAATAAAAACACAACACCCAACTCAAAAGCAAATTTCCACCACTATGTGTTAGATGTTAGTTTGTCATATACGACCTTTATTATATTGAGGCACATTCCTTCTATATTCAGTTTGTTGAGAGTTTTTATCATGAAAAGATGTTGCATTTTGTCAGATGTGTTTTCTGCATCTATGGAGGTCATCATATTATTTTTGTCTTTTATTCTATCCGTGTTGTGTATCACATTGATTGATTCGTGTGTGTTGAACTATCTTGCATCCCTGATAAATCCCACTAAATCATGCTGTATACGTCTTTTAATGTACTATTGAATTCATACCTTTGAGAATCACTGCATTTCTATTCATTAGGGGTGTTGGCCTGCAGTTTTCTCTTCTTGTAATGTTCTTATCTGGCTTTTGTATCTGGCCTTATAAAACGAGCTTGGGAATGTTCTTTCCTTTTTGATTTTTTGGAAGATTTTGAGAAGGATTGGCATTAATTCTCTAAATATTTGGTAGAATTCACCCATAAAGCCATCTGATTCTGGGCTTTTATTTGTTGGCAGATTTTCGATGAGTGGTTGGGATCTCTGTTCTGCTCTGCTTGGGCACTTGTGCTAGCAAGAATGCAGTCTTTTGAGATCTGCACACTCACTGCCATGAGCCTCACCCCACTTCTTTGTCTCTGGCTGATTCCCCCAGTGAGCTCCAGGATGCAATATTGAAGTGGGCCTCCCAAGGAACATCCCAGATTTCTGGAGAAGTTGAATGTCCATGCTGGGCTCTTCTTTTCCCCCTGGAGAACTGTAGGCCAAGGAGAACCTCCTTGGTACCAGCCTGGCAAAGGGGTGATGCAGCCAAAGTGAAACCATTCCTCTTACCCTTCTAATGCAGTTTTTATGTTTGGGTGGCTCAAGGAGGTGCTTCAAATCCCTCTGTGTTTGGAATCTTCACAAAGGCATCATGTCTGTGGATATATACTAAGTTGCTCTTTCTGTATGGGGCACCAAAATCACAAACCATCAATTTCACTAACTTGCTAATGGCACTCTTCTTTACCCACAAATCTTTATCTTGGAGGAGATGGAAAATGAATAAAGATATAAATACATAAAGAAGATCACTTTAGCTTTTTATAAGCACTATGAAACAAATAAGGAGAATTGTGTGCTAGAGAGTAACTTGTAGTGTGCAGGGTGGCTTTGAATCAGATGGCCCAGAAAAGTCTCCCAGAGAAGCTGAGAGTTAAGCTAGAGTGGAAAGATGTAAAGGACCCAGGTATCTAAGAAGCCAGGGACTGTGCATCCCAGGTTGTGAGACAAGTATTGTATATTGAGTAGCCCCCAGGCAGGAAAGTGCTTACAGAATTTGCAAAAGTGAAAGTGAGCTGGGAGGCATTTGGTCAGCTAGAGCATGGATCAGCAAACTTTTTCCATAAAGGACCAGAGAGCAAATAATTTAAGTTTCATAGGCTGCATCTCTGTTGCAACTATTCAACTCACTGTTGTAGCATGAAAGCAGCCATAGACGATATATATATTCCAAGAAGCTTTATTGATCAAAGCTGTAGTTTGCTGACCCCTGAACTAGAGAGGTATGGTAGAAAAGGTTAGGGAGGGAGGGAGGCAAAAGTCAGAGCCAGTAAAGCCTGGAAGGCCATGGTGCATCAGCTATCTCTCGCTGTGTAACAAACCACTTCAACTCTCTGTCTTAGGTGAACGACAGCCATTCATTTGCTCATAATTCTAAAATGTTAGCCACGTTCAGCGGGGATGGTTCCTCTCTGTCCCACACACTCTTGACTGGGATGGTTGCAGTGGACCTGGCAATTATATAGAGTTTACTCTCAAGCCTGGTGGCTCAGCTGAGGCAGATGGGAAGATCAGGGGCTGGATTTCTCTTTCTTGCCCTTCATAGTCTCCCAAACATCAAGGTCCTTCCCTCTCTCCATGTGAACTTGCTCTGCACTAGAGCAGCTACACTTCTTTGGTGGCTGGCTTTAAACCGTACAAAGCCCCCTGAAGCCGAGGCCTGGAACAGGTACAATATCACTATTATCACATTTTACTAATTAAAACAAGACATAAGGATCGTCCAGATTCAAGCATAAGGAAAACAGATGCCATCTATTGATGAGAGAAATTGTTGATAGCCTTATTTGCAGACCAGCCTCGATACCCAGCAAGTTTAGATTTTTTTCTTCTTTTTTCCTTTTTTTTTTTTTTGGTTTATTTTTTTAAGTTTTTATTTTAATTCCTGTTAGTTAACATACAGTGTACTATTAGCTTCAGGTGTATAATATAGTGACCCAACACTTCCATACGTCACCCAGGGATCATCACAAATGACTCCTTGATCCCCATCACCTATTTAACCCATCCCCCCACCCTTCACCCCTCTGGTAACCATCAGTTGTTCTCTATGGTTAAGAGTCTGTTTCTTGGTTTGTCTCTCTCTTTCTCTTTTTTTCCCTCTTTGCTTCTTTGTTTTATTTTATAAATTCTACATATGAGTCAAATCATATGGTATTTGTCTTTCTCTGACTGACTTCATTTAGCATAATATACTCTAGCTTCATCCACGTCATTGCAAATGGCAAGATATTTTTCTTTTTTATAGCTGAGTAATATGCCATGTGCACCGCATCTTTATCCATTCATCCACTAAGGGTCATTGGACTGCTTCCATAACTTGACTATTGTAAATAACGCTGCAATAAACATAGGGGTGCATATATCTAGAAAAACTAGATTAACAGCTTTAATTATCTAAACATTCCGATATACCAGAAACCAAAATGTTAATTATCATGTTCATAAAATACCTATTAAAGCAAACATTAGTTGCCTACAATATTAGCTTTCTCTTTCAATTATTTTTTTAAAGAAACTTGGCTATGCAGTCACTCACCCATTTTAGATTTTCAATTTTTAATCAGATATTTTTTGTTGATATTGTATCATACAGTAAACACTCTATGTATTTATTTATTATAATTTTTTGTTGGAGGTTTAGGTATCAATTTGAATTTGGCCCACTTTTAACTGTAATATGAACTTTTATTTATTATTTTTATTTATTTATTATTCCCCCTTAAACAAAAACAAATGCCTCAAGGAGAATTTACAGTGAACAATAAAGAGACTTAGTCTCTGTAGTAGGTGCATTTTCTAAAATAAAAATTAAAAGCATCAGACGTCAAATCATTAGAAGAGTCATTACCAGTAATGGAAATTATGCAATGGCCTTATTGCTCATCATTGAAAATAAGGCGAAGAAATGTGCTCTAAGAGAATGATTTGAGAACAGTTTAAAAGTCAAAAGTAGCCAATCAGCTCTGTTCCCTAGGTAGTTGAAGTAATAACACAATTTTTTTCCTGTCATAGTATCAAGAGAATAGAATAAATGTGTTTCAAGCATCACCTGAAAGGGGAAATAGGAACAATTTAAAAAGTCTCATTAAGTTTAGCATGATTTCATTGTCCTTCAGCAAAACATATTTCCTATCAGGGAACTCTATTTCACTATTCTCTTGAAACTGGCTTGGGGAGGGAGACATGAACAGCTTGAATAATTTCCTGCCAGCTATATGCTATTTTCTTCCTATTGCTTTTCAGGTTGTGTTAGAAAAGCAGACTTGACTTTACCTAAAATTTAGAGTGCAGGTATTACATTCATGAATTGACCCAGGATCGGTAATGAATAATTTGTAAGAGAACCTTATCAAACTTTCTGGTACAAGAAAGGATTCTTTTGTAATACAAATAAGGGGCATTTGATTTATTTATTTTGGACTTGGGGCAAGATAGAGAAACTCCATGCCACCAGTAGAAGGAATTGATTAAAGGTTTTTACAAAGAACGAGAATGACAAGAGAAAAGGGGTATGGCCAAAGGAGCTAGAAGGACAGTGTTTGAAGACTGTATATACTCTGCTCCCCAGTTCTTGCGGAACATTGGGAACTTGTTCGTTCCCTCTGAGAGGGCTGAAGGCAGAAACCAACAGGGTACTTACACTCTCTGATTCACAAACAGCATCTCTCAGTATCCAGGTACAAGCTTTGCTATTAGTTCCAAGGGAAAGAAGAGAAAAAAATGATCAAAATTTAAAAGGTGCCAAAAATAAGAAGGTAAACATTTTTGGCATGGGGCACCTGAGTGCCTCTGTTGGTTAAGAGTCAGACTCTGGGGGCACCTGGGTGGCTCAGTTGGTTAAGCATCCAACTTCGGCTCAGGTCATGATTCATGGGTTCGAGACCCACGTCGGGCTCTGTGCTGACAGCTCAGAGCCTGGAATCTACTTCGGATTCTGTGTCTCCCTCTCTCTCTGCCCCTTCCCCTGTTCACACTTTACCTCTCTCTCTCAAAAATAAAATAAAACATTAAAAAAAATTTTTTTTTAAGAGTCAGATTCTGGATTTTGGCTCAGGTCATGATCTCACAGGTTCATGAGTTTGAGCCTCACATCGGGCTCTGTGCTAGCAGCTTGGAGCCTGCTTGGGATTCTCTCTCTCTCTCTCTCTCTCTCTCTCTCTCTCTCTCAATAAGAGAGAGATAAATAAATAAACTTAAAATAAATAAATAAACTTAAAACCTTTTGGCATGGGGGTGCCTGGGTGGCTCAGTCAGTTAAGTTCCCGACTTCGGGTCAGGTCATGATCTCACGGTTCATGGATTCAAACACCACATCAGGCTCTCTGCTGACAGCTTGGAGCCTGAAGCCTGCTTTGGATTCTATGATGTCTCCCTCTCTCTCTGCCCCTCCCCTGCTTGTGCGCGCTCTCTCTCTCTCTCAAAATAAATAAACGTTAAAAAAAATTGGCATGGACTATTATGCAATTTCACATAATAAACTGCCATTCTGGCAACTCAGAGGCATAGGACTCATCGATACCAGAGATAATTGTGGGAGATTCCCATCAGGAGGTAACACTGCCCGGGATGGATACACGAGGTTGGCCATCAGAGGTGATAATACCTCTACTACTCAAAGAGCCGTGCCTCTGCCCACCCTCCATGCAGCTGGGAGAGGAAGAAAGCAGTGCTGGGGAAGCAGGCAGAACCTGCTTGCTTGTCAATACACCCAACGGCACATAGATTGAACGGAAATAATTGAATGGTCACTCTAAAGACTGGTTAAATGTATATCAGAGGACAGGAAGATTGATGGGTTTCTAGTCATCTTAACTAATAGCTGCACGAGTTCCTTTGGGGAATTCCTTCCCCCTTACATTGCGTGTTGTCTTATTTGTGTGGTAAGTCATGGTGCCCTCCCACAATGAAAACCAAAGGAACCCCAAGGATTCTGACAGATCATAGCTCTCCCTACTTAATAGAAGCCATGGTACAGAAACATGACCTAGATGATAGTAGCTGGGCTCTCTTTCCAGCCACTTTGAAATTTGAGAGTAAAGAATTAAGCATTGAAATATTAAAGGGAGCTGATTCCTCTAGTGAAGAGATTAGACCCCTATTGACATAGGATTTGTTTTTTTTTTAAATAACAAATGCAATTGTTTTAAGTTTGTTTATTTATTTTGGGGGGGGGCATAGAGGGAGGGAGAAAATCCCAGGCAGGCTCTGGGCTGTCAGTGCATAGTGCCCAGTGCAGGGCTCAGTCTCACAAACTGTGAGATCATGACTTGAACTGAGATCAAGAGTCAGATGCTTAACCCATTGAGCCA
Organism: Cryptoprocta ferox; assembly: GCA_028646485.1. Lineage (NCBI taxonomy): Eukaryota > Metazoa > Chordata > Mammalia > Carnivora > Eupleridae > Cryptoprocta > Cryptoprocta ferox. The sequence continues at coordinate 94,152,266 of CM053578.1, read as the reverse complement.
CTCAGTCGCCCTTGTCAGATTATTTCTATATTGACTTTCCTAAATTTACTATTACTAGTTCTGGTTATTCCCAAACAATATTCCACTTTTCTTTCATTCCCGTGAGTTTCCATATATCCACCAAGCAATTCACTTCATGCTTAAGAGAGATAGAGTTCCTTTCTTCTGCTTGCAATAAAAATATACAAATGGAATATTATGAAATTGGGAAGTGAAATAATGGTTATAGTTATCTTGTGTTTAGAAAACCTGTCCTATTTTGTACAACATAGTTTTACTAAAAAACAGATTGTAGATGAATCATTGTTCTATCAGGCTAATAGTTCCAGTGCAGTGTTTTCTGGGTCCCTGACTGCACCTCTTTTGCTATAGACTGGGTTCCTGGGCCAGAGATAACTCTATGTGGTATTGTGTATGAAAGACCCTGTCAGTGGGTCAAATGCTGTCCATCTTCAAATAAAGACCATTAAATCACAAAAGACATATCCTTACCGGGAATATGTATCATTTCCAGGTAAGATGAATCACTGCCCATTCCGGGGTTGAAGGAACCCAGTGTGATCAACTTGTCACTAAGTGGTTGACTTGTCACGTTGAGGGATGGTGCATTTCCAAGGGACTGTTATCTGTTGCTGTCATTTGTGTGTCACACCTTCAGTAAAGGCAGTAGATAAATAAGCTTTGATGAATAGGGACCCCGACTCCTTTTCCATCAGTGGATTCTGAGTCTGAGATCTGACCCATCAAAAATACAAGATTATAAACTATCTATTACCCTCAGTTTTTTTATTACCTATTATTGTTGATTGCTTTTGACTGTACATATCGAATAAGAATTTTTTCCACCCATCTAGTTTGCCCTAAACAAAGTCATGTTCTCCTCACCTCTCAATAGCACTGTGCAAGACAGGCCAGCCTGGCTGCCGCTTTGGTCCTTCTGCCCATTATGGTAATTGTGTCCAACTTGCTCTGAGTGCTAAGCACCACCACCTGCCTCTATTACTTTGGGACCTTATTACCCCATTTTCGTCAGGGAGCCCAGATCTGTTACAACATCTCCTACCATCTCCCCCACTTACAGGAGACAGTCAGCCCTGAGATTCTACCTCATAGTATTGTCCTTCTCCCCAGCACATTCTTATATTGATAAATGGAATATCCCTTGGGCCTTCCACATTTTCTAGCCTTACACAACATATGCACTCTAATGTGCCCAGTCTCTGAGCCTTGCATTTCTTCCTTTATTGTTTTCCTACCTGTTTTGGCTTTTCTTCTTCACTAAGTGCAAGCCTTGATTTTCTCTGGGCTTCAAGAAGGCAAAGCAAATTTGCATTGTTTCCCAGATTCCTTGCCAGGATATAAAATTCTGCATCGCAGAGACTGTTACATTAACAAACTCTCCCTTATTCAACTTGGTATTCTGCCTCTCACATATCACCGTGGCCTAGCACCCTAAGGATCCAGTCCTATTCATATATTCTGGCTCCTGATGTTATAGTTGACTAAGTTCTGAAGCATTTTCAGGAAATGGCCCTTCTCACCCTGTAGCAGAATACACTAGAATACGTTGGCCAGGTTATCTTGTGATGACCCCAATTATTAGTCTGTCATCCAGGAGGAGAGGTGGAAGCCACGGCCTCTATGCCCTCAAGCAGGTTGGGGAGGCTTTAATGGACATTAGTGGGCCATTTCTGCAGATCCAGGAGATTTGGAGATACTATGGGGTTTCAAGGTTTGGGAATATCCTTTCAGGCATTCCCATCCCAATTTGCAAGTTCTAGATCTTCTGAACCATGACTCTGACCTTGGCAGAGGCAGACTTCCTAAAGATGAGAATTCAACCTTCTCTGAAGCTCTCCTACTCTGACAAGTATATCCTGGTCTGATGCCCCACTTTTCCAACCTCCACGTGTGGGATTCTTTTTATATGCTGCCAAATAGGCCCTTTGATTTTCATATTTTGATCTTAAATTGTTGATCAATCATCATCAGCCTTTCATTGTCTTTGTCCAATGCATCAATAATACTCTGATTGTGTTGTTTCCATAATTGCTGCTTCCCCAAAACTCTCACACCTATGATGCTTTTCACCAGCCAATGCATTACCTTCCCCGGCACTTCTTTCCAGTTCCTCACCAGGGAACGTTTAACAACTGTTGTTACAGACTGTCACACGCCATCAGTGCCCTACCCACCAGTGCGGCCAGCTGGCCAGGGGTAATCCAGCTCTGAATTCTTCTTTTGGAATCTGCTTCCTTAGGACCACTCGTAACATTAAATATGTGAGGCCAGCTTCCCCATATATATATACTGTGAGACAAAGATTTGCAAGCAGGAAGTTTACTGAGCAGTGCTCACAGGCACACCCCCTATTAAGGAAGGAAGGAAGAATAATTGGGAGAGGATGAAGTTGAATGCAATGCATTTGAAAAAGTCCCCAAAGGTCCAGCTTGGATGATTCCAGAAAGGTTCCTTGAGCTAGGTTGACCCTTCAGCGTTGTCCAAGATTGAGGCCAAGATGGGTCTCTGCGCTCCCATCCATTGGTCATGGATGGGGGCTGCCCCTAGGGCTGCGGTATAACCTTTGTGAGCAGCTTACTCACACCAACAGTCCCCACAGCCAGTGGCTCAGTATTGGTTTGGGAACCATCCCAGCATCCACTGTAATTTGAACACATCACACTAAGAGAGAGCTGTGGCTGTGGGGTTTTACAAAAAAAGCTCAATTTGCATCTTGGCCTTACGAGTGACAAGATAAATGATTGGGCAAGATATTTAACGTGTCTTAGTCTTGGTTGTCTCCCTCGTGGAAAAAAGTCTACTTGGTTTTCAACATTATTATGGCTATTCTCACTCAATTATTCTTTCATATGTATTGTAGATTTACCTTACTAAAACCCCATTAGTGTTCAAATTCCATTAGTACTTTAAATGAAGTAAAATAAATATATGGATCAATTTGGAAAAATCTTTTCTATTCTGGATTACTGAATTTCTTTATCTCCCTTTCTCTCTCTTTCGCTCTCTCTCTCTTTTAATTTTAGAGAGAAAGAGCACAGGCAGGGATGAGGAACAGAGGGAGAGTCTAAGCAGGTTCCACGCCCAGTGCAGAGCCTGACTGGGACTCGATCCCATGACCCTGAGATCATGACCTGAGCCGAAATCGAGAGTTGGCTGCTTATCTGACTAATCCACCCAAGGTGTCCCTGAAATTAAAATTTTAATTAACTTACATTGATTTTCTTCATGTTTAATAATAAAAGCCACTAATTGTTCTCCGAATTTAGCTTAATTTCCCTTGACATATGCTATTGTCATTTTTGTTATTTATTAATCAGAAAGACTACTCGTTTGAATGTTTAATTTCCAAATGGCTAAGGCTTTTGACATGTTTAAACTTTTACATTAATTTGAACTTCATCACATTTTGCTAGGTTTATAAATTTTCTAAATTTTTAAATATGCCATTTTTTCATATGATAATAGAGTATGATTTATTTAAAAATAAACATCTATTAAATAAAATATATAAATTTTGTTATCAATTTCCTCTATGTCCATTTTCCCCTAATCCATCAAGGCTTTGGGCTTTCATTGTTCCCATTACCTGTCTTATGATACTGTATTTATCACATACAAAAAAATGGGACTATTGATTTTCTATTGAGGTTTGTCTTTTTTATCTTCATAGAATATAATCCCTTTGTCCTACTGAGCATCCTTTTAACCTTGGCAGCCACTGTCTACATGCCTTTTATTTGTTGGTGGTAGATATTCACTACCTATTCTTTTAACAACTTTGTGGTGTTATAATTTTTAAGTATTCTTTATTACAAAGAGCAAGAGATTTGTGGCTTTGTTTTGTACTTAATACAAATTAACATTTTTAAATCAAGGGCCTAACCCATATTGATTATGATAACTGATATTTATTGCTACTACCGCCAACCTTGTCATTTTTTCCAGGGATTTTTTTAGATTCTGTAGTTGCTAATATTCCCTTTCCTATAGTGATTTTCCAATATCACCCCACATATGGCAAAAGGCATCACTTTATTTAACCTTTTGTTTTTTACAGAGAATTTTCAGGAATACCGTATTATTCTTTAAGTAATCTATACATTTAGATTTTTCACATTAGACTTTGTGATGAAGATGAAAAGTGAGCCGGGACTTAGTGACACTTCCCAGTGAAAATACAAATATTTTTGGGGCGCCTGCATGGCTCAGTCAGTTGAGCATCCGGCTTTGGCTCAGGTCATGATCTCAAGGTCCATGGGTTCGAGCCCCGCATCAGGCTCTGTGCTGACAGCTAGCTCAGAGCCTGGAGCCTTCTTCGGATTCTGTATCTCCCTCTCTCTCTCTGACCCTCCCCTGCTCAAGCTGTCTCTTTCTCTCTCTCAAAAATAAAATAAAACATTAGAAAAAAATTAGAAAAAAAGAAAATACAAATATTTTGGGGGCACCTGGGTGGCTCAATTGGTTGAGCTTCCAATCATGATTTCCACTCAGGTCATGATCTCATGATTCAGAGATTAGATCCCACATCAGGCTCTGTGCTGACAGTGCAGAGACTGCTTGGAATTCTCTCCCTCTTTTTCTGTCCCTCCTTCACTCACACCTTCTCTTTCCCTTTCTCTCAAAAATAAATAAATAAACTTAAAAAATTTCTAAATAAAAGGAAATACAAACATTTTTTGTGTGTTTTAAATTCCCTCTATTTTACTTCCTCACATCCAGAAGTGTCTCTGGGCCCTCAAAGACAGTTATGAAGGTTGAACACTAAAGAAATTTAGAGTATAATATATATTTACATTGAAGACATCAAAGATTTATATATATCATGGTGGCAAGTTTCCAGTAGATAGCAGTCATGGGTCTAGACAAATCTGTCTATTATGACAAATTGTTAAAGGATAAAAGTAAAGTTTTCTTATGCAAAGATGTCCTTTTCTGATTCACACAAAAGCACCAAATGAACTATTCATGGCCCTGTTTAATAAAATGTGAGAAATGTTTACTACAATTTTAATTAAGTCTTATCTTTCAAGAATTTTTCCTAATATTTTTCTAAAATTTTGTATCTTCATTAAAAACAATATAAATAGGGACACCTGGGTGGCTCAGTCAGTGGAGCATCCAACTCTGGATTTCAGCTCGGTCATGATCTCACGGTTTGTGGGTTCAAGCCCTGCATCGGGCTCTACACTCACAGCGCAGAAGAGGAAACTCCACTCCTAACAAATAGAGTAATAGGGAGCCAAGGTACCTCTCTGCCTTAAACAACTAGAAAGCCAAACAAAGTAAGAACAATTTCCAGAATTCCTTTCAGACAAGTAGGTTTTTAGTAATAAGCAGTTCCTGTTAGTGATCCCTGGGGAGGGGAAGCAAACATGGGGAGCCCTCTGAGACCCTGGAGTGTTTATACACTGAGAGGCACAAAGGGAATCCAAGCAAACCGACCTGAGCATTGGGCAAACCAAGGACAGCTGGCATTTGTGTACACGTTGCCAAGTGGAGACAGCTATGGGGGTCGGGGGGGGGGGGCTGCCGGGAGAGCTCTGGGGAGCTGCAGAGAGTTTCCTTAGTCTTCAGCATGCTACTGACCCGCTCCTGCAGGTCAAAACATTGAGAGGCCAAGGTAAGGACCACCAGATGTCCAAAAGCTGACAGAATTCACCAACAGCAGACCTGCACCACAAGATAAGAGAAAGGAAGTACTTCGGGCAGAAAGACAGTGATACAAGTACTCGGATGGCTGATTCTAGGATTGGGACACAAAGCACAAGATAAACCTTGAACAGCTTGTAACACCAGAAAGTGAGGAAGTACTCAAAACACAAGAGGATAGAGGCATTTCCTAGGGACACAGGAACTAATCTGAAAGCACTTCCGGTGGCCAGAATAGGAATGATTTGTGCAACAAGCAATGTAGTACTGGGTTACAAGCCAACATATGTACCTAAATCCACACTGTTACACACAAATAATTGAGTAAATAAATAAATGGCGGGGGAACAAGAGGCAAAACCCCCTTGTAGGAGAATTATATATAACATAAAATATTATGTAATGTAAAAGTTATCCTATGAGTTTTCACACACTCTGAGAACATTTGGGTCACTCACTAACCCCTGGATAGTGTAGGCCATGCCCCAGGCCCATGGGAGGTTGAGTATATGGGTTTGCCAAGCTCCTTGGTTACATAAGTAAGCTTAGTAAAGCCAAGAGGAAAAGAATGATTGTCATTTCAGTCCCTGGGCAGCACCCTGGGGACAATGACAGTTCTCCCCAGCCAGCCTGACTCAGGGTACAAAATAAAAGAGCAGAGAGAATAGCAGTGTGATGTAATATTATATGATATTCTACAGGCTTACTTTCCTCAGTTAAACTTGAGGGTTTTGAGGTGGTTCCTCTCTGCATGAAAACTTCCTGGAGACAGCTCAGCAAGGCTCCATTTTAGTTGCCTCGCAAGGGTGGCTGGGGAAGTAACACGAAGCTAACAGTCGATAATCATGCAAAATCTTTCCTGTGAAGGGAAAAATAACTAGGAATATATAAAACTACTGTCAAAAATGTCTGACCAGCTAGCATTCAAAGGAGGCTCTTGGGAAATATTGCTCTAAGAAACTATTACAAAGGTGAGCCTCCATGGCCCTGAGAAGCTAACACTGACATGGAAGCAATTGCAGGGCACTGCTACCCTCCCTGGCAGCAGCCGGCAAGGAGCACTCACTCTTGCAAAAGCACATATTGTGTCCGAGTGTGTTGCCTTTTCAGTATTCTGTGCATAGCATCTCAAAGGCGTGTCAAATTCAGCATGCCCTAAACCAAGAACCTACCCTCAAACCTACCACCCTGTCCCAAACTGGCTATATTCCAGCATTCTCCACCTTAATGATCGACAACATAAGCCAACAGCTATTATAGTTTGATCATCTCCATCTCCCAGTGTGCAATTACTTTTATATCCCAGATAACTTCCAATCTGGTCTACTTGCTATATCTTCACCACTCTACCCAAACAAATGGCCATCACTTTTTCTCTTGGACTAAACTATACTTTTCCCTAACTGACTTTCTTCCTCGTATCAAACTCTGCACTATAGCCAAGGATTAGAAATTGCAAAATGATCCTATCACACCCCTCTTCAAGCCTGTCAGTGTGTTCCCATTGGTGTTGTTCAAATTCTCACACAAGCCTTTTCATGTTTCAGATGGACCAGTAACAACTCAATGTCACTACCACCCCCTTTCAAAAACTTTCCTGTATTGAAGAAGAGAATCCAGGAAGTACGTTTCCCAGAACACTTTCCCATGTTTAGAATTTTGGCATGACCGGCACTCATAAAAGATTCTGAAGGCAGAAGAGACCAAAATCCATTGTTCTCATGTTGTGGCATCAGAAAGCCTGAGCAGCTGTGAGAGTTTCCACAGATTCTTCTGGAAAAACACATGCATTGCTGAAATCCTTGAAAGCAGGTATTTTTCCCCATGTTCTCCACTAGTATTTTCTTTAGCAGCAACTTTCCTAACCCTTGGGGCAACTTCTACAATCCTTACTGCTTCAGTCCTTCTAAAGCACACACCCCTGTATTTCAGAACTGCAAATACAGAGTGTTTTCTGTTTCCTTACCCAAATCCTGATGGACACCAGTTTTCATCTTGGTATTGGGTACAACCCTTAAAGATGAAACTCTAAATTCAGTTTGCAAGTCTGATCAGACTTAAAGCAATAATGACGTCATTGCCAGTGGACGTTGCCGGTGGGGTCTTTGATTTCCCACAAAAGCAGACCCGGAAACAAAAACTTAAATGCAAATGGTTAACCTGACATGTGATCTCAAGGAACACAGTTTAAAAAGTTGGAAAACGAGAGAGCAAAGACCAGAAAAAAGTCCTTTATCAAGACATCGCTGCTGTGAGCAACTGGCATTCAACAGTGCTAGACAACGGTGGTACAGGACTATTGTCCCAACACTGGACCTTCTCTCCACTAACTCCCCAACCACTTTTTGGTGAAAGAATGCTTCCAGGGCATGGATTCCCCAGTCCATATAGTTTGTCGTGAATGCAGGTTGAGTGTGTTCCTGAATCAGGAAGAGAAACAGAGAAGTCCTCGGGTAGAGAGCCACAATATCGACAATAAATAATGCACAGCATAGAGAAGAGAATGCAAAGGAATGCACAGAGACACGGCATTTGCTCCAAGGAGACATGGGCAGCTGGGCACAAAGCTGCTTATATCAATCATACCCTGTAGTTCGTGCCCAAGGCACAGCTTTAGAAGCCAAAGTGGCTGCTACAATGGATGTCACTTTATATAAGTGCACAAGCGAGCTCAGAGCAAGAAATAGACTCAAGATTTTACATTCTCAGTCCAAGGCACAGAATAGAGTACTCCAGAGATGATATGATTTCCTAGAAAGAATTCCTTGTATCTTGGGCACCTGGGTGGATCCATCGGTAAAGCAACTGACTCTTGATTTCAGCTCAGGTCATGATCTCATGGTTTGTAAGATCCAGCCCCGTGTCGGGTTCTGCGCTGACAGTGCGGAGCCTTCCTGGGATTCTCTCTCTCCCTCTCTCTCTCTCTCTCTCTCTCTCTCTCTCTGCCCCTCCCCCACTCACACTGTCTCTGTTCCTCTCAAAATAAATACATAAAATGAAATAAAAAAGAATCTCTGGTATCTTGAATCTACAAAGTGAGATTTCTAAAAACTCAAGTCAGATCCTATAGGTGATTAAATTATTGAATTACAACACAAACTGAATTACAGCTGTGGTAGGGCTCTGATGTTAAAGTCAAGGCATTGATGGAAAAGGAATAATTGAAATGGGCATGTTTCAATGAATCTAATCACAGTGACCCACCCCAGAATTTTCTGAGTTTCTCTTAACAAATGCAGCCTGTCCTTTCCTCCCCTGTGTGAAATTATCGGCCTCCACTCGCTTAAAGACCATATAATTACCATGTTGGAGTGATAACCTTGGAAGGTGATGCTGAATCCTTACCACCTTTTACTGTTTCCAGGCTGATAAATATTCTTGGGGGGGAGGATACTAGGGTTTCTCTCCACTAACTGCCCATTTGTTTTTAGTCGAAGGCTGCTTCCAAGGGTATGAAAAGAGGTTTGGTAAAATATACATAATATACATAAAATATACATAAAAGTTACCATTTTAACCATTTTTAAGGGTTCAGATCTGTGGCATCATGGACGCTCTCATTGTTCTGCAACCACCTTCCTTCCACCTTCAGAGATTTTTCAGCTTCTTCAGCTGGAACTCTGTACCCATCCAACGATAACTCCCCTTTCCTCCCCCCCCAGCCTCTGGCAACCCCCAGAATACCTTCTTTCTCCATGAATTTGACTGTTCCAGGTACCTCTTGGAAGTGAAATCACACCCTGTCCTTTTGCAACTGGTTTATTTCACGTGGCACGTCTTCATGGTTTATCCACGTTGTAGACTGCTTCAGAAAGCCCTACCTTGTCATGGCTGAATAATATTCATTGTATATATATCCCACATGTTGTTTGTCTGTCCATCCATCGATGGACATTTAGGACATTTCTATCTTTTGGTTATTGTGAAGAAAGCTGCTGTGCACAGTTGTTGTACAAAAAACTATTCACATCCCTGCTTTCAATTCTTTCTGCATACCAGTGAGCTTTTCAGAACTGCTTGTTTCGGTGTTAAATTTAAGCTTCAGTCTTTGATAGATGATTCCCTGACATAGGGTGTTCACATTTTTTGATAGTTTTTTCCCCTGTTCCTCCATGCTATGTGTGTCCCCTTTGTACCTTGAATACATAGAGAGGTTTCTGTTTCCCTGGTTGATACAGTCACCTTTCATGTTCTGTGTTATCTGCCACTCATTCTCTGTGCTACGGTGATACTGGCTTTCTCTATGTCCATTTTACGAACCATGCTTCCTTCTACCCCACGGCCTTAGAACCCACTCCTCTGGGTGCTTGAGTTACTTTTGATATACCCATTCCCCCCACCAATTAACTCCTCATCTTTCAAATCTCAGCTCAACGTCACTTCTTCAGGGGATCATTTCTCTTCCCAGATAACTTTGAGGGCCATTCCCTCTTCCCTTAGAACACTTAATTTGGTTTCTGATTGTGTATTTGTGTACTTATTTAATTAACATTTCTAGTATCATCTAGATGCTAAGCTCCAGATAAATCTGAGATACTGTGCTCACTTTATTCCTAGCACCAAACTGCTACACGGAGTAGCAAACACTCACTATGATTTCAAGTCATTTTGGATGCCTGTTCAAAGACTGTGAAATGCAGGGGATGCTGTGTTCTCTGGAGGGGGCCCTGAGGGACAAAGTGGAGCTAAATACCGTGGTCTGGGCTGCTGTTTAAGTTGACAGCTGAGAGCACATGTCAGAGCTAAGAACCTACTTCTCCTATGGTCAGTGGAAAAGGGGGGAGTGACCCTGGTTAAGGAGACGTCACAGTGTTGTTGTTCAGCTTGATTGAGATTTGGGGCTCATGTTTTAGACCTCCCGGAAGAAAGAGAATCTTGATTTCTGTCTATAAAATTTGGAGACTTCAGAAAGATGTAAACTCTGGAGTACCCAAGGCACTTCAAACAAGACCCCAACATTTGTAACAGGGAGTACCAATGGTGGGGAGGAAGGGTTAAGTGGGTCTATTTTTTTTCACACATTATAAGCCTCTAGATCTCAAATTGCAGACTTCAGAGATCAGAAGGAAAACACAAGTGCACAGAAATGGAACGAAAAGAAAAACACAAGCATGCCAATAAGAGTCAAGTTGTTTGTTTACATTAAGTACTTTAAAAAGATAGATTGGTTGCTTCTGCTTTCCTTATGTAAACTGCAGATAATTTTCAGAGGTCATCTCCAAATTTTACAAAGAATTTCTAATTCAAAATCCTGTCCAACTTAAGCAAAGATAAAGAAAATATAACAATATACTTTTAACTTAATCATGTATATAATTATGTTTATGCGGCCATATACATATGCTCAACCAGCCTCCAAACTTGTGTTTCTACCAAGTCTAAACACTGAAAATTATATTCTCTCCAAAGCTAAGGACTGGGTCTTTAGATTACAATTACAATTTTACAAGTCTAGCCATGAAGATAAAAAAGCCCTATCTGTGTTTTCTAGGTGCCCCTCTAAAGAACTTACTTGGATTTGCTAAGCTACTAGTTTTTCTCCTCTGATTCACTCAGATTTCTGAAGCGACTAATGCTTTGATGCTGGTGAAAGGTATTCTAAATGATGAAGTTGGTCACCATCCCACAAGGTTCTCTTCAAGGAAAACAAGCTATCAGGATACAGTAAGTGCATGATAATTGCACTCTAACTCATGGCAATTCACAGCCTCTGCAAGGTTTGAGTTTCATTCTTGTTTTAGTAACTAGATCTGTATGTTCTAGGTAATGGATAGAAATAGGAAAAGAATGTGGCACTGAGGTTACAGCTTGAGGGAAAATCGCATGAGCTGATGCAGATTCCAGGTAGCAGTAGGGTAAGAACCTTCAATAATCAGAGGAAGACAGAGGGCACAGGTCTTGGAAAAGAGGAAGGTCGGAGGCAGCTGGGTAACCTCAGCACGCTGCTGTCAGGGTTTGAAGGAACATGGGAAGGCAGGGGCAGGGAATTGGAGGGTCAACCTACTGCAGTAAAACCTTGGTTTGCAATCATAATTAATTCCAGACACATGCTTGTAATCCAAAGCAGTTGTATACCAAAGCGAATTTCCCCATAAGAGATAATGGAAACTTGGATGATTCATTCCACAACCCAAATATATTCATATAAAAATGATTACAATACTGTAAATTAATACAACAGTAATAAAGAAAATACAAAATATAAAGAAAAACAAATTAACCTTCACTTACCTTTGAAAACCTTCATGACTGATGTGAGGGAGACAAGAGTGGAGGGTTATTGTGTTGGGCGACTTTCACAATCACTAATGGAATCACTGCTGTCTATTGGCTCAGTGGAACCTTTTTTTGCTTGGGGGTCATTGTATACACTCACACAGATGTTGACTACAGAATAATAAACTCTTGTCATATACTGTATTGAATGTAACTGGCAATAAGGCAGCAGAGGAAAGGTCTATATCTCCAGGCAGCCTGATGTGGAATGAATCAAAGCATTCCTAAGCTTACTCTCGTCTGGAAAAGCAAAGGACTGTCCAGAGGTGCCCTGAAGTGACAAAAAACACACTAGTGCCAGTTGTGGGCACCTTCCAACGCTCTGAAAATCACTAATTTCTGCCAAACACCATGGTCTGAGACAGAGCATCTGAGAATGGAAGACAATCACCCACAATCCCTCACAGAGAGATTAAGAGAGACAGAGAGAGAGAACCATTGGCTCAGCTGTGGTCATGTGACATTAGACGTCACGTACTAGTTTGCAAGACATTGCTGATTTACCAAGTTAAAAGTTAGTAGAAATGCTTGCTCGTCTTATGGAACATGCACAGAACAAGTTACTCGCAATCCAAGGTTTTACTGTACGAGCAACTGGTCAGTGAAACTGTTGATAGTCCAATGCAAGGCAGGCAAAAACGAAGATTGTGTAGAGCAGTGGCAACGAGGAAAGGATTCAAATTCGGTGGCAGCTGTCTCTGTGTACCTCTCGCCATGGAGAGAGCTGCTCCTGAGTGGACCCAGCCTGCAGGCTGGAAGCGACGATAACAGGGGACAGCTGCTGGCATGACAAATGAGCGTGCGGGGGGCGCATACAATTCTCCGGCAAGGAAACATTTCCCTGAAAAACAGAGCTTCCCTGTAATGTTATCCTCAAGGTCCACATTAATAGTCGATGCCACAAACAGAATTGAGTTATAATGAGTATCTTTGTGCACATTCCCATGAACTCAAAACGTCCTTGGAGGGAATTCAAGTTTGGCCCAAATGCTTGAGTCTAGTCTTTCATATTTCATGTGATGGTATAGTTCCACCTTATAAATATGAAATCCTCAATGAAACCGTATGCAATCATATCGCAGCACGTACATAACACGAAAGCTGTGTTTATATGACATCGAAAACATGGGAAAAATGAATATCCCATCTGCCACTGGGATATGTGGGCTCCAGGTTGGAAAGCAAGTGTATATTTGGGATGACGCAAAGACTCTCTGAAGAGTAGGCTCCTTTTCACTTTAGTACATTGTAGTAACCTAGATCTATCTTTAAATTAAGGCATGGAAGGGTGCCTGGGGTCATGGATCCTGTTTAAGATTCTCTGCCCCCCTCTCTCTCTCAATATCTCTTCCTCTCTGTTTCTCTCTATCTCTAAAAAAAAAAAAAAAAGGAAAAAAAAAGAAATTAAGGCATGGGAATTTGATTTTTGAAAGATTCTTCTTGAAAACCTTGAAATATTTAATCTACCCTTAGGGATAAGTAAACGCTTAAATCTATAGTAAGAGTAGTTAGAGGTATTATTCATTCCACCTAGTCTCTGACTTTCTTCCATTCATCAGTTCCCATAAAATAATGTTGGTCATGATATATGAGTGCACAATGCTACCAGCACATTTGGCCCTCGTGTAGATTCTATGCCACCATTTTTCCAGCCCCAGAGCCGCTCAGACAGGTTCAGAAAAAAACAGGGAAAGGGTAGTGAGGGCCGGAGTGCCATGGATGTAACAATGAAATCATACCACCGTGCCGAGTCGAGATTCCTCAGTCATATTCACAACACCTTCTATATGAATGCAGGTCAAATGCATTGATCTGTGAGCAAGTCCAAGCCCCCCTGCCCAATGTGCAGCAAAGCCCATCCCTGAGAAGGTACGCAGCAAGGAAAGAGTTTATTCAAGAGGAAGCCAAATGAGGAGATGGGAGGACAAGCTTCAAGTCTGCCTCCCCAGAGGGGGAGATAACAACTTTTTTTAGACTCGTAAGGGTTGAGATTTCATACACATTGATTAAAAGGGTGGAGAAACTCATGATTATTCATGAGGAAAGAGGGGGTACATGCATTGAGCAAACATATACGTAACATACATCCCATGTTCACTTTGGGACAGAGACTTAACGCCAGAACAAAGCAAAATTCAACCACTGCTATCAAAGGTTGTGATGGACAAGGAGAGGGGCTATGGGCATGCTCCGAGAGGTGGTGTAAACTTGATGAGGTCTTCGGCTTGTTATCTTGGGTAAGGAAGGCAGCACCTTGCTTGTTCCTAGACTGGAACCACATCAGTTGACCTTGAATCCTGGCTTTTACAGGGACAGCTAGTGAGTTTGTTGGTGGGGTCTGAAAAGCTGGTTAGGGGGAAACAGTTCTCTGAAGAACAAGCTTTAAACATTCTGTGTGTTTCACAAAAACAACACAAAACAAAACAAAACTTTCTGCTTTCTGCTTGTTTCAAGCTCATTAACCATGGGGGACACATTTTCAGATCTACCAAAATCATTCCTCATACTGCAAATTTAAAACAGGTACTTGTCACTACACCCAAAGCAAGAACACTCTCTAAAAATGCATTAAACTGATTACATTTGAATAATCAAATAATTTTTACAATGCACAATCCAATCTATGACTTTAGCCCAGTTTGTTTTCAGCAATCAAGATTACTGATAGAATTTCTAAACAATCACTGAGAAAGCCATTACAAAAATCTCTGGCCAGCGGCATACCCACCAAAAAAGAACTTCCCGGTGTTGCCCATGAGTAAATACCCTATACTCAATATTGAATTTAATTCACAAAGACTTCCATGTAAGAGGTACTAAATCTTCACAAAAATGCTGTCACGGCCCATGGTCTTATCAAAGGTGTAATCAAATGAGCCGCATGACTGTGGGGTAGATTTATCTATGTCAGATAATCTTATAGAAGTCAAGTGCTTAGAATATTTGACTTAAGGGGGAATCACCTGGAACAAAAATGTTTCCCCCTAAGATAATTCTATTTTTTTAAATTTTTTAATGTTTATTTATTTTTGAGAGGGAGAAAGAGACAGAGCATGAGCAGGGAAGGGACAGAGAGAGAGAGAGAGAGAGGGAGACACGGAGTCGGAAGCAGGCTCTAGGCACTGAGCCGTCAGCACAGAGCCCAATGTGGGGCTCGAATTCACAAGCCTTTGTGCTGTGAGATCAGGACCTGAGCCAAAGTCGGCTGCTTAACCAACTGAGCCACCCAGGAACCCCAAGATAATTCTCTTCTTAGGTTGAGTGTCCTCCTAAGTTATGTACAAGATAGCCTTCTTCTCTTAGATGCAGGTCAAATTAGACATTATCCAAATAGCATCAGCAGGAAATCCAGTTGGTGGAAGGAAGGTTTCGCAGACTCCAGTGGCCTCACATGCTATTTGGAAATGAGAGCAGCATTGGTTGCCCGGTGCAGCTGTGGTTGCTATAGGGATGGGCTCCTGTGGGCATTCCATCTGCTGCAAGAGGGACAGCTTGGAAGCCCCTCACAGGTCTTAAGAAGAAATGAAGCAAACAAATGACTCATCTGGTTAGGAAGGCTGGTTTGACTAAGGAGCTATTTCGGCAGATTTCAAGCATATGCATGCTACGAATATTTGGTCAAACCAGAAAAATCTCAAATTTCAAAATTAGCGGCACAAATTACCCAAACCTCAATCCACGACTTTGAACACATGCCTGTTACCTTAAGCAGGATGTGTGGTGACACTCTTGCATTAAATGGGCAAATGGACTTTTATTTAAGGGTTTAAACCACATTTTCCAGAACAATTAATATTAGCTTCTAAACCAAATGAAGGGCTCATTTAACAGACTCGTTTCGGAGAACACAGCAAAAACAGACTTGTGTGATGACTCCATATGGAATGCCGGGGTCTCACACATGCTGGAGAAAATTAACTCAAAGTTGTCTGAAACTATTTTTAGCATTGTCTCTCATCACTAAACAGAAAGATTGAGTTAAAAACCTGGGCATGTGCTAATATTACTTTTAAAAGCCTGCATCCATCCAAACTAACAGAATTAAATAAGGTCCACTGTAGTGCATTTTGAAAATTTAGAAAAGCCCTTGTTTCTTGGATTCTCAAAAAGAAATAAAATATCCTGAAGGGCCATTGGGCTGTTGGACACTGATATCGCAGAGAATACAAAATATTTGAAAATACGAGTCACAGCATCTGCTACAGTGCATTTTTCTATTAAAACGAGATTTTGCCTCTTACATGATGGAAAAAATATAACAGTTGCTGACTAACGTCGTTTTCATTTTATATAAATTTAAAATTACATGATATTGCTAATGCAGCCAAACCATGTTTAGACACACTGGACCCCCAAAGCATCTCCTGTGGAAAGGCATAGCTGAGTAAAATGTGATCATTTAGAAGTTGTCCTGAATAGCCTAATTCTTCAAATACATCACCGCAGAAATATGATGTTATTCATGAGTTCTGTTTCTCAAAATGGTACCTCCGTAGGTCTACCCGACTAAACAGTCCCTAAAACAAAATTAGCCATGTGCCCTTGAGGGCAGAAAGCTTAACTTCAGAGACTCACAGGAGAGGAAGAGGGGATATATCTATGGTCCAACATTCTTGTTGAATAAAAGAAGACAGCTAGAAGATAGGTAAATTTCCATATAAAACAGGTAACATCCTCAGACACTACCTTACTAATCCCAAACTGAGTATCTTTGAGTGATCTTGCTTCCTCTCCTTCTGTGAAAGCTCTCCTTCTGGGGTTCTATCTTGGCTATTTCTTCCATGCCCATGCCTCCCAACCTCCACCACTATCAAATTTACATGACATTTTTCTCAATTCCCCATTGTGTTCCCATGGTATCTAATTCATGCTAAGTTGTTAATGACTGTGAATGAATTCATATGGCATATCTCCCACATGATGTATTTTAAGTTTTTAGCAGAAATCTTACTTTTTTATGCCATTAATTAAGAAATGATAGAGTTTAGGCATTAGGTAGAGGGGACTGAGAGATTCTTTGGAGCAAGACAAAGGTGCGGCAAGGGAGATTTTTCAATCCCTCTGATTTTTGCCACATGTGAAATGGTCTATTCTGCTTAAATGGAAGACTGGATCTTGGTTTACCCTACATACAATGTATTATAAAATGATCAAACCCAATGATTTTTATACTGAAGTGATTTTGATATCATTAAAGGAATATTCTCTAAACAGCATTGTTTATACATTTTACATAAATATAATATAAATTTTGTTTCATTAGTTCTCTGAAAATTTGTGATCCATTCAAGACAGAACAAAGCTTAATATATTAAATGGGGTAGAAAATCAGAATGACAAGGCTTAGGATAACCAGGGACTGGCCAAGTCATTGCTTTAACAGATTTACAAATATAGAAGAGAAAGCTTAAAGAAAAACAAGGTAGACTCACCAGGAAACAATTAGTGAAGACACCAATTTTGTAAGATTTTATTCTAGACAAATATGCTTGACCATCTTTAAAAATTCAAAGCAACAGGGTCACCTGGGTGGCTCAGTCAGTTGAGCATCTGGCTTTGGCTCAGGTCATGATCTCGAGGTCCATGAGTTTGAGCCTCGCGTTGGGCTCTGTGCTGACAGCTTGGAGCCTGGAGCCCACTTCAGATTCTATGTTCTCTCTCTCTGTCGCTCTCTCTCTCTCTCTCTCTCTCTCTCTCTCTCCCCCTGTCTCTTTCTTCTTCCCTGTTTGTGCTCTCTCTCTATCTCAAAAATAAGTAAACATTAAGAAAATTTCTCTTTAAATTTCAAATCAACAAAATATCTTAGTACAGAGTTGACACAGGAAAGCAGAAAGCAAATTCCAGATTCTAGAATCAGGATCAAAGACCAACTGGATATAAAATCTTCCCCTTCCTTCTCCATTTCCTCCTCCTCCTCCTCTTCTTCTTCTTCTTCTTCTTCTTCTTCTTCTTCTTCTTCTTCTTCTTCTTCTTTTCTCTCTCTCTCTCTCTCTCTCTCCCCCCCCTTTCCTTTTCTTTTCCTTTTCTTCCTTTCTTCCTTCTTTCATTCAACAAATATATCCCTAAGGCAAACAGTTCTAGACACTAAAGATACAACAGTGAACAGAACAGTGAAAATTGCTTCTCTCCAAAGATATATTCTAGTCAGAAGGGACAGACAATTAGCAATGTGTACTGTAGTGATAAGTGCTATGAAAATCATGGGTCAGGGTAAGGGCATGGAATGTTGGAAGGGGCACTTCTGGAGAGGATCTCTCCAATGAAGTGATATTTGTAGGGGAGAAAAAGCAATTGAACCATGATGTTGGGATGAAGCATCCAGAATGCAGACCAAATGGTACATTCAGAGACGCTAAGCAGGTATGCTTGACTCTTTGAGGGAGGGCCAGGAGATCATACGGCCTGCATCACAGTGAGCAGGAGAGTAGTGACCAGAGATAAAAGAGCACAGGTCACTGAGGACCATATTGGGAGAACTTTCTAAGCCAGTGTAAGGATTTTTTTTAAGGAGAGATGATAAGAGTTTTGAGCAAAGGAAAATCATTTGCTATTTAACATTTTCTTTTTTTTTTAATTTTTTAATGTTTATTTATTTTTGAGACAGAGAGAGACAGAGCATGAGAGGGGGAGGGGCAGAGAGGGGCAAAGAGACAGGGAGACATAGAATCCAAAACAGACTCCAGGCTCTGAGCTAGCTGTCAGCACAGAGCCCAACGCGGGGCTCAAACCCACGAATGTGAGATCATGACCTGAGCCGAAGTCAGAGGCCCAACCGAATGTGAGATCATGACCTGAGCCGAAGTCAGAGGCCCAACCGACTGAGCCACTCGGGCACCCCTACTAATTTACATTTTCAAGGGAACTTACAATTTTTAACTAGCATTGAATCCCCAAATAGGTCAATCTAATGTCTCATACAAAAACATCAATTAAAATAATTACTTTATTGAAATAAGATATGAAAGAGTAATGAATGTCACAATCTGCACAACTGGAAAGGTTCTGGAGAAATTACTATTTTTTAAATGTTTATTTATTTATTAAGAGAGAGAGACAAAGTGTGAGGGGGGAGGGGCAGAGAGAGAGGGAGACACAGAATCCCAAGCAGGCTCCAGTCTCTGAGCTGTCGGCACAGTGCCTCACGTGGGGCTCGAACTCATGGACCAGAAGATCATGACCTAAGCCAAAGTCGGACACTTAACTGACTGAGCCACCAGGCACCCCCTGGAGAAATTATTATTTTTTAATCAAGATCTAGACTTTAATTAACAGACAAACTCAGAGGAGCTTATGATTTTGATGTTGTGGGGATCCAGCAAGAGGGAAGTTACGAATGATGACCTCGTCTAATGCTCGCATTTCACAGAGGAACAGAGTCCTTGAGACTCACAAAGATGAAGGCAGAGCTCAGGTAAATACAAAACTCTTAATTTCTACCTTGTTTCTCTTCCCAAAACATTCTATTATACCCTAAATATCCTAAACACATGGGTTGGAAAGCATAAAATTGATAGAAATTAACTTAAAGCCAAACTAAATAATGTTTTTGAAGGAGATCCATTAAACAGGACCTTAAACTGCTCTACTGGAATCCAGATGTTATGTAGAGAATTTGTTTGTTTGTTTGTTTGTTTGTTTTAAATGGAATCAATCAGTGGAAACCTGGAAACCAGGCCTTTGGCTTCTATGCCTCTCCTGGCAACTTTACTTAATTAATAGCTGGCACCTTTATTTTTAGAGATGACATTCAAGAATCTGTGTGGAATAACCAATAATGAAATGCATGCAAGGGGTTTACTAAGGACCATGTCAAAACTAAAAGAAAAAAAAATCAGAAAGGGAAAACAATAGGGAGGGTGATATTTGAATTATTTTACTTATTTAAAAATATTGATAGTAAATTTGTTGGAACCACTTTATTTATTTACATTTAAAAGAAAAAAGTTAACTACATTGACAAGAAATAATTAAAACCCCATTTAATAAATCAATATTTGCAGCTATTTCTTTTAAATCACCTGTTAGCAAATCACCAGCTAAATCATAAAGAATACGTACAATTTTGTGAGCTTTCTTGGTAAGATAAAATGTATATTATGAATAAAAGATCAATTGTCACAATAAGCTATCATTTTTCACCCTGATTGCATGCTCAGAATCTGAGCACAGGACAGCATAGAGAACATCCAATTATGGACATCAGCCAAAACTTCAAAATTACATTCAAGATTTTATTTGTGCTGATGATTAGACATGACAATGGATCCACTGACTTCAAGATATTGAAGTTGGTCTTCCAAATATTTAAAAGCATATAATTTTCTCAGAACATGGATTTAAAGAAAGGTCATCTAAATTTGCAAAACATATTAAGCTCATAATAATGCAAGGAGTATACTTTTTTCTAATAGTTCATCTATTAATTTTTACTAAATGTGAAAATAAAAATAAAATTATAAATATTCTAATGTTAATTACATAGTATTATGCATTTATTAATCATGTATATACTAATATATTATGCATGTACTATGTATTATGTACATACTAGTTAAACATTATTGAGTATTTTTCTGAGACTGGGGGGAAATCCATTGCTTTTGGACCAAAACCTTACTCATCTGTAGTCCTGTGTTTGGGGGATGATATGCTCAAGTATTTCAGGTTTTCTAGGAAATATTAGTATAACTCTAAAATGGCAGAGCATTTAGTAACTTTCAGGTTTATAGTCTTTTATGAAAGATTTTAATGTGTACCACCTACCTACCTTTAAAAACAAAGAAAGAAAATGATTTACAGGTATCATCATAAAAAATGAGAATTTAATGTTTCTTCTGTATCTTCAATGTTTCAATCTTATGTTTATGGCCTCAATTGTATTTATACAATTATTATTACCATTATTACACTACTATTATAATACTAAATAAATTTGTATGGCCTATTAAGTCTTAAAGTACTTTCATAGCCTCTCACTTGATCTTTAAAACAAAACCTTTTGGAGTTAATATTACCAGCTCCCTTTTACACATGAGATTCCTGAAGTTGGGTGAGTAATTGGTGGAGGGGAGAGTCAAAGTGAGAGTCATAAAACTGTTCTTTTTGTGGTTGTTTAATGGGAGTATTGTGATGGCTTTACCAATGTGGGAGTGCAAATATATAATCCACAGCATTTATATTTAAATAATTTATAGTAATAGTTGGGAAGGATGCACAAGAAATCCATTTGGCTGATAAAGAGTATACTCAATAAACCCATTTAAAACCTTTGGTAATAAGTGATTATAGCAGGATTGCAGGATACAAGGTTAAAATATGAAAGTCTATTATTCTCCTATAACCCAACAATAAGCTATGGGAATGTGAAGTTAAAAACACAATATCATTTACAATAGCAATCCCTATCCCCCCCAAAAAGAAAAATCAACAAAAATATATAGAATTCATTTGTAGGGAACTAAAAAACTGATCTAAATAAATGGGGAAAAATTCTCTGTTAATGCATTGGATGACTTAATATTTTTAAAATGCCAGTTCTTCCCTAATTGATCTGTAGATTCAATGCAATCCCAGTCAAAATCCCAAAAAATTACTTTGGGTATATAGGCACACTGACTCTCAAATTTATATGGAAACAGAAAAGCCTACAACAATAGCCAAAACAATACTAAAGAAGAACAAAGTTGGAAGACTGACATTTAACAGACTTCAAGACTTACTATAAAGCTATTCAAGCTATACTAAACTTTGCATACAGTAATTGAGGTAGCACGGTAATGGTGAATGAGTAGACACAGATCAATGCAACAAAATAGGAAAGCATTTTTCCTCTTAGTAAGTGATTGTACAAGTGAATTAAAGTAACTCGGCAAACCAGTATTTGTGCTCATACTAAAAATCACAATTTTTCTCACCAAAAAAAAAAAAAAAAAAAAAAAACCAAACAAGTGATTCAGGACAGAAAACAAATTATTACTCTAATCACCATACTATCCTTTCTAAAACACAAATTACTTGGTGATTCACTTCTATAGTAAATTATGTCAAGGATTATTCATTTCTACTCAGCAATTGTTTCCATTCCCTTTGATTTTCTTTGGAAAAGTATCTCTTTTCCCCATCCCATGTGATTCCAGTAACACCATGAAATAGAGTGCCTACTCATTCCCTGGATTGACAGATTGGCACCAGTTGGTACATTGTGTGTAACACAACCCACACCAATCAGAAAACTGCTATTTTATTTATTGGCCTTAACAGATAAAGAGTTTCTCTTCCTTCTTGCTCTCACATTGTAAAGATACAGACTTAGAAATCTCCACAACTCTCTTTCCTGCAGCATGAGAGAGAATGAGGTTCACCCGTGAAAAGCAAATCTGATGATGGAAAGAAAAAGATCTTTGGTAATGTTATTTTGATTGAGTCCTTGGATCAATCATCCTTAAACTTCCTGGCTGTGTGAGACAAAATCTATGAGAGTTTTTGTTGTCTTTTGTGTTGGCGTTTCTGTTACTTCCAACAGAAGTAACAGAATTGTTCTTCACAAAACATGTTTTCTTTTGAAAATACAACTTATACATGAACTGTAACATGGCAAGATAATAACAGATCTACAAAAAGTTAATTATGGAAGAAACTCAGGACGAGTTCTGTATGGCTATATGATCAGTAAGGCTATGTCTATTCTAATTGGCCAATAATGATGCCCACCCAATCATTTAAATATTTTGGATATCATAAACTTGAAGAAAGAGAGGCCAGAGAAACAGGTATATGAAAGTAAAAACACTCAATAAACTATGAAGTGCTATAGAAATATTAATTAACGATGATTTCCTTCAAATAATCCATGGAACTTTGCACATTTTCATTCACTGAGAGTTCAACAAGGAAATGCATCTCCAAGAGGAATCAAGTTTCTCTTACAAAGTTTCACTTGTTCCTGTATATCAATGAGATGAGTGGGGTCCCCAAATGTTGGTGCCAGTCAGGTGAAGATAAGTAGGAAGTCCCATTAACCCAAGGTAGAACTATTGACAGCTCTTGGCCAAAGTGGTTCAATGAATTTTTCTATATTCTTCTTTTCAAAACATACCCCAATAATTTATCACTGTCCAACTCAGAATTTCATGCTTTCCATAATATCAGAGATTAACCTCATAGCTTTTAATGAACTGTTATGGAGGTCACACATATTTTCTCTTTCCTAACACAAGATGCCATCAGCATATTTTTTTCATATTTGTACTTTGAATCTTGCTAATGGTACATACTTCCCTAAAGATCTCTATTTCTGTATATAACTTTTATACATTCATGTTTATATATGTCATCTTTATATTTTTAAACTATAAGATAAAACCAACTCTTCTTTTTTCTTCCAAATAATCATGTTAAAAGAAAATCTTTGTTTTCACCTATATATTTCATTTGTGTCTTATATTTACATATGAAAATGCCCTTGCATTGTGCTTTCTGTGCAAGTCTTTACATTGCACTTTTACCCTATTTTTACATTTCCATAATTTCTGACAGCAAGCCTGCAATGCAACCTTCTTACAAATTGATATATAATCCTAGATTTTGAATGACTTATACAGAATAAAAATAATTGAAAGCCTTCTCATAAAAGTTAGCATTATGTTTTCTAACATTCTGTCCTCTTTCTAAATGACAGAGATATGATATGGTCCCCTAATCCTTTGTCCATGAAGATAAATGCCATCTTTAAGAAATTCAATTCATTTTCTTCTTCAAACCTTGCCCAGCTGTAAATATATTTCTAATAGGTATCTATCTCCTTGGGGGTCCTTCTGCTCAGCTTGGAAGACTGACAATAATACCACCTGAGCCCTGTCTTATCAATGGCCAATACTCAGCTGGGTTTTCAAGCTTAAAGAAACTGAAAATCAAACCCATAGCCTTTAAGATTTTGTTTATGACACCCAATGGCAAGATAGTAAATAAAAGACCATAGTATCACACATAAAAGCAAAATCAAATAAAATGAATAAAGGAGTTTTCAAAGATTCTTTTTTAAATTAGGACAGTATAAGGATCCCAAATTTCAGACACACTAGCATGAGCTCAGAGTATTATAATCACATAGAAGAAAGTCCGTGGTGGGCTTGTGTACATGAATTTCTGTTTTGCCTATGTATGCAACCAACGGAGTCGGGTTCTCTTTCCACGGCAGCTCATGCTGTTTTTTCCTGCGGAGACAGAAAGCAAACATTAGGCCATCGGTGATTTATGTTCCTGGACCTTCCAATCGAAGATAACCTCACGCTACCTTTATATTAAACAGCAGGAAAAAAAGAGGGTCTGATGTGTGACATACTATAGTTACTCTACACAATACTAAAACAATTAACTGATAAAATGAAAAATTTGCTCAAATTGGTGGTTCTGTGTAGGATATCAAGATATAGAAGAGCATCTGCATAGAGACCTGCTTAATAGCACATACAGCCTTTACATATCTGTTCCCATCACTAAACTAACCTTTTCAAGAAAAGGCCTTTGTGTGACTTTTTTTTTTTTCTATTGCCCATATGTCTAGCCGGGAGCCTGGTTGATAGCCAATAGTCTATAATTTGCCATTCAGTGAATGGATGGATGAACAAATGAGTGAGTGAAATGCCGCTCTCTTCAACTTACTGTTAGTTTAAACTAAATTTTGTACATATTTTTGTGCCTAATATCAGTTAATAATTTTTGTAACATGACAGTTTGCTTGGAGTCCAATATGCTAATTAGCTGGGTAACAATTCTAAAGTGATTCAGAATGTGACTATCATTACAAAGAAAAAAATTTTAAACACAGCAAGAATCACAGTACAGATACACTTTTTTTCATTAACAATGAAGGGAAAGGGAGAGTGAAGCATTAAAAGGTTCATCTTCAAACAAATCAAATATGAGATGTTCACAAGCAACCCATTTAAGAAGGAAATTGTCTTCTCTGACCTTTGCAATGTCCATGAAAGATAATATAGCCAAGGTATCAGAAAGATTAAAGGTGTGTTTACCAAGAGTTAAGACTCGTGGCAAAGCACAATTTTACTTTCAAGCTTTGTTTTGTAAAGAGACTATTTTACCCTGACTTGTGGAATATTGAATTACAGAATACTGCACCCGTCTTTGACCAGCAAAAAGGTCACACAATGCAAAGGATAATAACTTATAAATATGGCATATTTCAGAGAGAAAAGAATATTTAGAAGATAATCAGCAAGTTTGACCTTTTGGAACACCCATTCATTTTTTACAGTTTAAAAGCACTGATATATACTTAACTTCTCTTTCCACTTGGATAGAGTATTTCTAAGAACTAGGAGAGAGGAGAGAACTTCCCATCCATTCTAATACTAATAGGCTCTGTCCTGTATCTCTCTGTGCTCATACACACACACGTTCACGCACAAACTTGCAAGGAATAAAACATTTTAATTCTCTAAGCTCAAAACGATAGCAAGATTCCTCTCCTCTTCAACTCAAAGCTCCTATAAAAAGTAGATACACCACTATCTCCCTCCTCATGCTTTCCATAATTCATTCACTCAATAAATGTTCATTTTTGGACCTAATCTGTGCCAGAAATTATTGTATGTGTGGGAAATCAGCAGCAAGTGTAACAGGCAATCTGAGGCATAGGTATCTACCATTCTAGTGTGAAGGAATCAGACAACAAACATCATGAATAAGTAAAGCATGTAGTACATCACTTCCATGGATAAAAAAATAAATCACAGTAAGTATATCAATGCTTTGAGTGAGGCAGCAATTTTTAATGAAATGGTTAGAAGATGAGCAAAGTCTTGATAAAAGTGAGGAATTTAGTCAAAGGGATAAGGGGTAGTAGAATGCTCTGGGCAGAGAGAGGAGCCAGGACAAAGACCGTAAGGTGGAGTGTGTCTGCTGAGTTTGAGAAACAACAGGACACTGGTGTGACCAGAGGCCCTGAGTGGGGAAGAATAATAGGAGATGAGGTCAGAGAGTGGAAGAGGGCATCAGAACACGTATAGCTTTTAGAGGGCTTTTAACACAAGAGTGGCATAATCTAACTTAGAACTTTAAGAAATTTAAGTATCTACTCCATTAATGTTTCAGGTAGTATTTAATGCATACCAAACCACCCCAAACTTACTTGCTTAAATCAGTAAATACTTTTTCAGGTCATGATTTTATTTTATTTTATTTTATTTTATTTTATTTTATTTTATTTTATTTATTTTTGAGAGACAGAGAGAGAGTGTGATCAGGGGAGGGTCAGAGAGAGAGAGAGGGAGACACAGAATCTGAAGACAGGCTCCAGGCTCTGAGCTAGCTGTCAGCACAGAGCCCGACGCGGGGTTCGAACCCATGAACTGCGAGATCATGACCTGAGCTGAAGTCGGATGTGGAATCAACTGAGCCACCCAGGCACCCCTCTGGTCATGATTTTAGTGGGAAAATGCTTTGTGCCTCACACGGTAGCAGGTGCTGGGGGCATCCAGAAGCTGTATGAATTATAGCATTTAGACCAAAAAATAAAAGCCTTAAAATCTGGCTGGAAAAAACAAAGTTGAAGAAAAGGCAACCAAGTAGTAGATGACATGAGAAGGAGATGGGACTCCACCCACCTCATTATACAAACTCCATGCAAACTACATTATACAAGTATCATTATACAAACACATGCACAAATTCCTCTTCTGAATTGAAGTCATCCCCGTGTACCAATCGGCACAATGCTCAGGTGTGATGGTGCGCACATCCTTCATGTCTTTGAAGAACATGGAGGTCATCATGACAAGCTTTGGTGAACCTCCAAACAATGCCCTCTCCTTTTCCAGATCTGACATGTGGCCCCACCCTTATCCTTGGGAGACCGAGGCTTCAGAGAACATAGGTGAAGTTTCCCTCAACCATCCTGACATTCGGTTCTATACTAGTCATCTCAGGGATAAAAAGGAATTTGTCTCCACGGATGACTCAAGCCATCTTGAGTAAAAGATGTAAAGGTAAAAGATGCCCTTTACAGGAAAGGTTGTAGGTAATGACATCTTTTTGCTGACGACAGTAGTACTTTTTCCAGATACGAGCACTTAGTTATCTCAGTGTAAGTGAATTAAGATTTGAAACCCTTTCATTAAAGCAATCAGATAGTTTCAGTGTCCAGTCGGTACCAGGCTCTGTTTCTAGCAGCTCCTTCACCAATGCCCCACCACTACCCTGCCGGGAACATGAGAAGAATAACCTCATTAGGAAACCCTCTTATCCCCTTTGTCCAAACTCTATGGGCTCCCCATATAGCTTATAAACATTTCTCAAATATGCATCCAAATCTGAAATTATAAAACCATCTAGTTTGGTTCACAGACATGCAATGAATAATTCTCTCCTAGCAAAGAGAATAGTGGATGATGCAAACCCAAAATGGTACAATTACATGGCAGATCATTGCTCTCCGTCATTTTCCCTTCGTTTGAATCCACAGGAGGGAGAGAGACTGTAATAAGTGTTTTCAGAGTTGGTGGTTGAATTCTCTGAGCAGAACCCTGTCTCCCTTCAATGGTGCTCATATACGCAGCCATTCTGGAAAAGGGGAAGGAACAGTGAAGTTTTAAAGCCTCAAGACACCCAACAATTTACAATAAACTATATACCGTTAATCTGTAACATTCTACACACTCGTGTGAAATCCGGGGTCTTTTAGGCTAAAACCTAAAGCAAAGTAATATGGCGTAATTGCAAGATCCTGGCTCCTGAACCTAGACATCGACTAGCTGTGCAAATTTCAAACTCTCTGATCTGTGTGTATCTCATTATAAATCAGGTCTGTTAACCCCAATCTAGCAGAGTTGTTGTAAAGGTCAGTGATATGATACAAAATGCCCAGGGGCATCTGGGTGGCTCAGTCTGTTAAGCGTCCAACTTTGGCTCAGGTTCGTGGGTTTGAGGCCTGCATCGGGCCCTGTGCTGACAGCTCAGAGCTTGGAGCCTGCTTTGGATTCTGTCTGTCTGTCTGTCTCTCTCCCTCTCTCTCTCTGCCTGTCCCCTACTTGTGCTCTGTCTCTATTGTTCTTTCTTTCTCAAAAATAAATTTTTAAAATGCCCAACACAACACCTAATATTACAAGACAGTTGCAATTAGGAATAATACTGATATGTCTAAGTGGTGGGCTACATGTTAAATGCTACTCAAACATCATTACATTTAACCTAATAAGAACCGTATGAGGTAGATACACGTATTACCCTTGGGTTTCCAGATAGCACCCAGTATGCCCAGTTAAATTTGAATTTAACATGCCCTCCAATATCTGGGACATACCAAACACTAAAAAATGTATTGTTTATCTACATTCAAATTTAACAGAGTATAATACATTTTTATTTGCTAAACCTGACAACCCTTTATTACATCCATCAATGTAGACACAGAGCACTGATGACATGTCCCCAGGGTCCCAAAGCTAGCAAGTTGTTAAAAAGAGAGTTGAGTCCATCAGTGCCTTCAGAGCCAGGCCACTGAAACCTTAGGCTATGCTATTATTATCACCATTGCCATACCATGCAGCAGTAAATTCAGGGTACCTGGGTTACTCTGCCCCCTTACTTGGGATCCCAAGAGAGTGAGTCTATGCTCTTCCCAGTCTAGGATTTCTGACTTAAGGGAATCCAGCAGGAATCTAGGCAATGAAGTCAGTGAGAAGAACAGAAGAGATGACATGAGGAAGTTTCTTTTCTCTTAATTTTTTTATGTTTATTTATTTCTGAGAGAGAGAGAGAGAGAGAGAGAGACAGAGAGAGAGAGAGAGAGAGCATGAGCTAGGGAGGGGCAGAGAGAGAGGGAGACACAGAATCCAAAGGAGGCTCCAGGCTCTGAGCTGTCAGCACAGAGCCTGAGGCGGGGCTCAAACCCACGAACTGTGAGATCATGACCTGAGCCGAAGTCGGACGCTCAATGGACTGAGCCACTCACGCGCCCCAACATGAGGAAGCTTCTATAGCATTTGTTACTTATTCTGACTTGACCAAAGCCAGCCATATAAGGAACTCTTTACCCTTGGCCTGGATATCCAATTTCCCATCAAGCGAGAGCATGTGGGAATGCTCTTGCTTAATGGGAACTAACAAATTTGCCCCACACCACCACCAGCTAAGTTACTAAATAATAGGTCCAGGTCCCAAACAACTCTAAGCTTATCAATGAACACTGACCTAGAATATCCTTCTTCAGTTTTAAGAAACACAGCAAGAGCCAAAAAACACGTAGCAACTATTTTTTAAATTCATGAGAGTAGATCCCATCCCAATCTTTCCCCGATATTAACAACTTTGTAATAGATGTATCTGGAAATCTCTTTCAGTAGCTGAACTGGGTCACCTGATATCTAAAATGTTCTTCTCTGTGTCTTTCTGTTAAATCTGAAATCAGCAGTCTTTGAGGAGAAGAAGAAATAAAGAATGATATTTTATTAAATGCAATTGTTACTACAGTCGCTGTGGCTGCAGTAAATTGCTCTCTGACCTTTTTTTTATTGTTTTTTTTTTGCACGTTACTTTGCGTTGTCAGCCAGCCTATGGGAGTAATCCCTCTCACGCGGCTGGCACAAACACTTCGTAGTTACAGGCTTCCTCTGTAATGGAGAAGGTGAGTGATTGATACAGGTTGTTTCCTTGACCTTGAAGGAAATATGAAATCACTAGTGTAAGGAAACAACACAAAACTTTCACCCCCAGGAGGTCTGCTGATTCCACCAATTGTGATTAGCTACAAATTGACAGAAAGGGAATAGATATGCAGAAAAAGCCAAGAAAACTTCAAACCCCATTCTGTAGCTTGTTCAATCATGAAGGGGGAAATAACCCTTTGTTCCAGCCTCCTATATCATGTTCTTTTGCTACAGGCAAAATCACAAGCTAAAGCCAACACAGATTTTTCTGTCCCTTTCCTATCACGGACAGCGTGAATTATAGCAACATTGTGTAAGGCATTGGCTTGTATGGAGGCAGTCCTTGAACGTCATAAAGGACTTCCTAAGTACGGAGTAGATTTTACAATGTCTGAGAAGCAAATTAGGCACCACAGTACACTGATAGTCCTATTCATCTTCAGCCCTTGACAATAGGATGTTGGCTGGGAGTGCTGAGGTCTGAGGTCTTCAACTGGCACCTGTGCCTTCTGTATAATCTCAGGCAAGACTTGGACAGGAACTTCTCTGGAATGTGTATGTTTATATACAGTGTGCATATATTTTCCAATTTTATGTGGTCTGTGTTGAACCATGTCCCCCAAAAAGATACATTGAAGTACCTGTAAAAGAGACCGTATAGTCTTTGCAGATGCAATCAAATTAAGATAAACTCATACTGGATTAAAATGGACCCTAAATCCACTTGTTGCCACATGGAGACACACAAAGTGAGAAGAACGCCATGCTAAGGCAAAGGCGAGGAACATCAAGTATTGCTGGCAAGCTGGAAAAGCCAAGGAAGGATCCATCTCCAGAGCCTTTGGGGGAGGCTGGCCCTGCAGCACCTTGATCTCAGCCTTTTGGCCTCCGGAGATTTGAGAGAATACATTTCTGTTGTTTAGAGCCACCGAGTTGTGTTGACTTGTTACAGCAGCTGTAGGGAGTGAATACACTATGTGCCCGCACGTAAACAATGTAGGAGAAAGATACAATTTGGGGGTGATGTGGGGGACATCATAAGAAAAAATAAACTGCCTTTTGTCTTCTAGCTCTACAATCTAATTGAAAGACTAGGTCAACATAGCAAAATTTCCAGCAAGCAGCTGCAAGGCCAAGCAGCGCCATGTGCCAGATTTTAGGGGATGAATTCGAACCATAAAGGATGAAACTGAATTTTCAAAAGGAATGATTAGGTCAATGTATTGAAAGACTTAAAACTTCAAGTGCTTCTCTGACAGCTTGAACCTTGCAGGGCCCCAAAGACCTTAACCAAGAGCTCCCTGGCTCTTACCAGATATGCCCATCACACAACAGGAAAGACTCCCTACCCACCTGGTACCCCTATGTTGTCCTCAACCTGCGGGGCCTGACGTCCCCGCCAGCCTCCCACAGAGACCAGGTACCCCATTCTCATGGCATAATAAAGCCTCCCCTGGCCTGTGCACTTTCACTCTGCTCCCAGCGCAATCCCCAGGTGGCCCCGTAGGGTGTGTGGTGTCCTTCTCCCTGGGGCTGTGAGTACATGTGATTAATGAACTGCTCTCCATCCCACCACCCAGGGTCATGTGTCCTGCCCCCTTCAATCCCCACAATCCTAAGGCAGGAATACCTCCCTCACCAACGGGATGAAGAGGAGGCAAATAAAACACTCAGGGAAGACCATTCGTCAGGGACGTATGGTCTTATATCCTAAATGATCATATATCCTAAAAAGTAGAAAAATGGACTTATTTGAATATCCTTTGCATTTTTGTCTGCCTTTTTCAAATGTGTTTTATGAGAAATAGTGACATAGCGATCATATGAGCAGCTATACGAGAAGGAGGAGAGTTAATGGAGCTGAATTACTCTAAATAATTAGTTCCTGGCTAATGTTCTTGAAAGTCAATCTTATTGAGGTATAATTTACCTACAATAAAATGGACCCATGTCAAGTGTAAAAAATAAATAAAATAAGAGGCGCCTGGGTGGCTCAGTCGGTTAAGCATCCGACTTCAGCTCAGGTCATGATCTCATAGTTTGTGAGTTTGAGCCCCATGTCCAGCTTTGTGCTGACAGCTCAGAGCCTAGAGCCTGCTCCAGATTCTGTGTCTCCCTCTCTCTCCACCCCTCTGCTGCTTGCAATCTCTCTCTCTCTCAAAAATAAACATTAAAAAATTTTTAAATAATAAATAAACAAAATTTCCCAGATCTATCACCCAGAATTTGTATTCTATATATTTAAATAATATACTACATGCATATATTATATAACATGTGTATACTACATGTACTGCATATATATTTACATAATAGACTGCATGTATGTGTATTATATATGTATTCTCTATATCTACTGCTCTTTATTTGATCCAAGCCACCATCATATCTCCTTCAGACTAGTATAATAGTCCCTCATATTTCCCTGCCAGTGTACATAATTACTCAAACAAGCATATACATACTACATATATATATATTACACTACATGTGTATATATGTATCATTTATAATGATACAATATATAATATTATATAATATACATCTCATTTGTTTTCAAAAAATTGGAAACATACATTATTGTAAAATTACTAACATCTAGTATATAGAATATAAGACATAATATTATCTGTTATATACATAATACAATATTTTATGATATAATACATAATGAGATGTTTCTGTATGTATATATGCATGTGTGTGACAGAAGGAGAGATAAAGGCGTATATATATATATTGCAACCCTGAATATGCTTTTTGGGGATTTGATGATTAATGACCAATGAGATAAACACAGGTTGTGAAGAGCCCGATGCTGTCCCAAATTAAATGCATTTTTATTTTCAATTTTCCGTATTTAACTCTAAACTTTCTAACATCACAGAGGTTATTCCATTCATTTTCACATTATAAAGACTTTAAGAAATCCTTTGGAGAAGTTGTATCACTAGAATTTTGAGGAAAGAGGGTTAATCCACGGATAAAATGATACTTACTTTTATCTATTTATTCAATAAAGCAGGGGTTTTTTTTAAGCACAATAACTATTTTATGACTATGACCACTATCAACCTGATCAGCTGTAGCCATATTATCATAGAGAATATGTCCTAAATCTCATATGGTCTAAACTTTTTTTTTATGCCCAATTACATCTCATATTTTTTCCAATTGTCCTCACCTTTCAGAGGTTATAATATTAATGGCATGCAAGGAGAAGCTTGATATTAATTATAAATTGGTTTGAAAACTCCAGATTTGCTGACATGTGCATAATGGCTTTCTTTTGTTCCTTTTATTCCCAGATAATTGAGTTAGAGTATCTCTGTTAAACAAACAACCTTTCAGGAAGACAATTGGACCTCATTAAAACCCTGGGTAAAATAAGACAGGGTGTGACAAAGTAAAGGAATGTTTCTCTTCTCCAATCTGGAACATAGATTCTAGAATTTAGAGTTTCCAAGCTTGGCCCTAGAATTAAAACAAAAGCAGAAACAAAAACACTGTATTGCAAGCTACTTGGAAATTAAACAGATAAGGGACAAGAGTGATAGTTGTCAACTTGTGTCTGCTAATAAGGTTCCTGCAGTTTCCCTGCCCCAAAGTGGATGTGGGTAAGAGAGTCTTGGGGTGGGATGTGGGCAGATTTCATTGGCCAAACTTGTTCTACCTTTCTACCACTCAAATGAATCACGCACAGACCCCAAAGTGTTAGAAAGCTCAACTCCCTAAAAACACTCTCGCCCCTGAGCCATCCATGACGCTCCTATTATTTTTATTAGTTAATCAAATAATAAAAATGTCTTTCTTCAGCTTATAAAAGAGTGTTTATATATCTTGGAATAATTCTAAGTCATCAGTTTATGGCTTACACGCATCACTTCATTTCCCCCCCTCCGTTTAGATTCCATTTGTTTTGTATTTCGTTATGGGGTACAAAAGAATAATACTTTTCTCAAAGGACAATGCTTTTTACCTTCAGCATTTGTATTCTTTCTGCACTTTTGATTATCTTGTGCTTGAGTGTCATTCCTGTGTAGGGTTAACTCATTTTTTGTTCATTCTTAGATTGCCCTGTTATTCTCATCCTGTGTCCAGACTTCTCAAAGTATCCTCCACCAAAGGTTATGAAGTGTTTTCTGCTACTCTACTTTGGTATAACTGAATTGCTCTTTTAATCAGATTTTCACCTCTTTGTCTGCTTTCAGCATTTCTCTTTGGGACTGTGAGTCTGGTTGATTTTAAAATCCATCATTTCCTTCATACTCCTTCACCAGAGTGGCCCATGCCTTAATATTCTGTTGAACTCATATATTTTATATTCATTTTATGTGTTTACTACCCTAATCCACCAATCTCTGGTAATGTTATGCTATCCCTTCTCTCTTTTTGCTATTGACAAATATATTTAAACCACCTATTGCTATGCAACCTCGTAATTATCATTCCTTTGTGGCTTTTCAGTAAGCATCAATTCAGGGTGGTGTATTAATCCACTCTACCTCTGAATGAAGAGCATGTAAATATACTTGCCAATGAAAAATAGCACCACAAAATCTAAAACTGATATCAACTATGGGTTTTAAAACACTGGGAAAAAAGAAGACTATAAGGGTGAGGAAAAGGATACAAAATAAATGGATTCTATTAAAATATGCCATTTCATACCAAAACATGATTTTGCTGTATGCCTTTCAAATCCATGTTTCACCAAGATTTAAAAAGATAAAGTCATAACCTATAGATAGTCATATAATTTAACATATTTGGTTTCTATTTTTGCAAACCGTAATGGCCACACTTGTGTGAGCTTGCCGTGCAAAAGGTGAACCTTTTTTTCATAGAATTCAAGATGTTACCATACAAATAAAGTTGTTCTATTAGCATTACCACTTACCCCAATGATTATTCCATATAATAAATTAATGTGCTATATTACTTCAGGTTTTGTTTCATGCTTAGTTAGAAGTTCCGTCATTTAATTACAAATTAAAGAAAATAATCAAGCCTCACTCTAAACCACTGAGACTGATGAATTTCCTATCTGTCGTAGCAGGAAGCTCCCCTAATATATGTCCTCACTTCCAAGCCAGGTTTGGTACCTTTCTTAGATGTTCTTATAATACGATGTTTTTCTCTTTCATAGCACTGTACACAATCATTATTTTCAAGATAGATGCAATTATCAGCTGAAGTCTGTCTTTCCTCCTGCCTCCTTCTAAGCCCCATTTGAGCATAGACCCAGACCTTCCCTGCCTAATGCATGTCAGTGATAATAACGCAGTAAATATCTGTTGACTGAATGTGAAACGAAAGCCAGGGTTATCTACCAAAACTATTGCTCCAAAACTTCTATTACAGAGCACTTTGGACCACCTGAAGACTGGCACTTTTGTGAATTAGACTGTAGGTTTAATGCTCAACTGCAAATATCAGAGCAAAACGTCAGCGCCTGGAATATTTTATATGTAAGCAATGTTGTTTCAGAGGCTTTGAATAAATGCCTTGAAATAGTTGGAGTGAAGGAGCAACTTGAAAAGAAAACTCCTGGCTTTGAAGTTTGCTTTAATTCATCACATTGGCCAATAGTGTACAATTAAAGATATTAATGCCTCTCAGGGAAAGTAGTGTTATACCTTGAAATAAACAATTTTTGAATGGTGATCCCATTATGAAGTACAAATCAAGTCTTACAGCTGGTCATTCTACAAAAAATCTTCTGAGAGAGATTCATTAGTTCTTTTGTATGGTTTTGCAGTGGGCCAAGCACCATTTGCGATGCTTTTCTCTCTCTTTTATGTTATGTGTGTACGAAATCTCAATATAGATGCTTATATAGTTCACTCTATAAAGCACAGCTGGGAGATTATTGCTTACTATTACATTAAAGAAAGAAACACAATCGAGAGGCCTGGATACAGTGAATAACTGATGAGAGCTATGATTGAAATGTCTTTTTCCACATTTCCAAATGTAGTAGCAAAAAGGAGGTCATTTGCATATGCTATGGGACTGGAATACAATCTTAATAATTTGTGTCTTTTAAACCAAGTCGGGTTTTTGCTATTATTATCTGTGTTAATCAAACTATAAATTCACAATTTCCTGTTATTATTACTCTGGTCGCCATCCTATCATTAAAAAAAATTAGAAAGTGGGTATCGTGGACATTATTAAAATCAAATGTTGACATACACATTTCATTACTGGGCCACTTCCTCTACTTTACCAAATAGAACCAGTTTTAAGAAGAAAAAGAAAAGAGAAAGAAGTGAGGATAGAGAGAAAGAAAGGGAGGAAGAAGGAAAGAAGGGAATTGAGGGATGGGGGAGAGAGAGAACTAGAGAAAAGGAAGAGAGGAAGGAGGAGGGAAAAGGAGGAGGGAAAAAAAAGAAAGTCTCTTAACGTCCGTCCTGAACCAGCTAACTGAAAGCTAAAGCTAGCCCTCTGCTGCAGCCTGCTGGCTGACTGGAGAACTACAAGTAAGAAAACCATACCGACAATAACAAACTTCTACATTCTTCATTTTAAATCCAGCAGTCTCTGTAATGTATTATATATAATCCAACGGGATATGCATGAAACAAAGCATCCATATTGTTTCTCAATTAGGAAAAAGATTAACTCTTTGCAAACCGTAACATATTTCCTTAGGTAGGATACATAGGATTGATATTCCAAATTAGAAAGTAATAACCTGGCTCCTAGCCAGTCTCCATTGGTTAAAGGCTTACTTCACAGAAGCTCATTTTTACACAGATAAAATTAGCTCATGATGGGGACAGAGCACAGATGAAAATCACTGTATCAGAGGAGAGGGCTTTCTTTCAGGAGTACACACACACACACACACACACACACACACGGGATTATGTTGTGAGAATTTATGTTTTTCTTAGTAGGCTGGAGGATGGGATTTTAGAGCTTCTGGAACAGGGGAAAGGAAGCTTTGAAGCAGAGAGGCTAATGCTGGCTGGAAAGGCCCCCACATTGATTATGGTGTCCAGAACCCCAGAAAAGAAAGGCACTATGGGATCAGTGACTTGACCCTCAGTTAAGCTTTCTTTCCCATATTGCAAACACCTTATAAGCTCTTCAAATTTTCAATCCAGTTTTAATCACTACATCTTGTAGAGGCCTTGGTTTTCAAAATTAAAAACTAAATTCCTTCAAAACTTTCAAAGAAAATCTTTAATGTAATAGGTTTTTCACAACTTCTGAATGTTTACTTACATTCTCTTAACTTGTAAAGTATGCAGGAAATTTTGAAATGAATGACGTGTCATGGATTAGCACTTGGGTTCAGAATGACCCACGGAAGAGTTCTTAGTGACTTTGGATAGTGAAAACTTGAATGAGATTTTAAAACTTTGTTGTTCCAAAGAATTATGATAAGTTAATACCAATAATAATAACATCATTTAATAACTAAGTAGTATGTCTGTTCTAGAACTAAATTCCTAACAACCCTCACAAAAATTTTATCAGGTGCCCTCGTTATAAATATACAGACAAGAAAACTGAACCTTGGAAGGGCAACACTCATGTCTTATCCTCAGCATCTCCTCAGCAATGTTTTCTGTAGCAATGCATGGGCTATGCTAGTTGGTTCTCAAAGGAACATAGAGTCACTCTGGATTTTCCTTAAGACACTATCATCTCAGGTCTCTTTTTAAAAAGAAGGTTGGGGAGGGGCACCTGGGTGGCTCAGTCGGTCAAGTGTCAGACTGTTGGTTTCAGCTCAGGTCATGGTTTCATGGTTTTGTGGGTTCGAGCCCTACACTGGGCTCTGCACTGACAGTGTGGAGCC
Organism: Cryptoprocta ferox; assembly: GCA_028646485.1. NCBI lineage: Eukaryota > Metazoa > Chordata > Mammalia > Carnivora > Eupleridae > Cryptoprocta > Cryptoprocta ferox. The sequence goes on along the minus strand of CM053578.1, from coordinate 94,114,844 downwards.
TGCTTGGGATTCTCTCTCTCTCTCTCCCTCTCTCTCTCTCTCTCTCTCTCTGCCCCTCCTCCACTCGTGCTGTCTCTGTCTCTCTCAAAATAGATAAATAAATGTAAAAATTGTTTTAAAAAGGAAGGAGAGGAATATACATATAACATATATGTTATATATTATACACTTTATATTACATATACACTTATATTACATACATATTATATTATATTACATATACTATGATATACATTATAGTATTTATTATGTACATTATATTATATATTATATATTATAGACATGTAATACACATATTATATATAATATATATTATATTAATTTCTTCCAGCACTATTTGGAATAAGGATGTGATATATAAGTGACTATAAATCTATAAATGGCTTATAGTATACCAACTGAAACATTATAACTTGCCTACAATTAAGCTTAAAAAAGAACGATATAAATAGTAGCAAGAAAAATCAGAATAAAATGGTAAGAAACAATTCAAAACTATTTTTAAACAACAATTAATCATTAGTGAAATATTGTCATTATATAAATGTGAAAAACAAGTGGAAAGGAATGGGCTAATAGTTTTCTGGTTTCTCTTTCCCAAATGCTGCTTTATGTTATCATGTTCATGTAATAAATGAATACATCCATAGGGCATCAGTTCAGCTCCTCTGGGGCGCAAACACCAAGACAAGATTCAGCACACATGAGATTTGTTGGGAGAACAACCGATGAAGGATGAGGATGGGGACCCGGGAGGGCAGATGGCATCTCCAGACAGCTATGCAATCCTGACTCCCATGAAGGGGAGGAGAAGGAAGGGGGAGAGGTCACGTGTCTCAGGCTGCAGATGTCACTGTAAGAAAGTTCGAACATGCTAATGGGGAGCTCTTGAGCTGAAGTCATCCTGGAGAGGAGGCCCGTGTTGGGCAGGAAGGGGCCTGCACGTTCACCAGTGGCCGGTGGCACGGGAACAGCCCAGGGGTAGATGGGCTTCAGCATGAGCACAGTGGTGGCTCCCAGTGGGCACCTGGGGCTCTCACTGTGTCCCCCAGGAGCAGGCCTGGGCTGCGCCCTCAGGCTGCCACACTCCGCATGTACATCATAAAGTGTGTGCTGCTTCTTGGAGTGGTGTTTTTTCTTTACATCTTGGATCCATTTCCAACATGATTACATTCTGCCCCAGTTCTTCTGGATTTAGACTTCTTTCTCCCACAATTTAATTTTACACACGATTCATATCATATACCATGTACCAGATTTTTGATTCTCTCCAGTTTTGGTCCTGTGACCTGAATGTCAATTGAAATGGTATATCACTTACTAACAATGACAATTTTCTAATTCTATCTATAAGGGCTTTGGGGAAAAAAAACAAAAACAAACAAAAACAAACAAACAAGAAAAGCTAAGTCAACTTGAAAAGAAAAAACAAGTAAAAATAAAAATCAAGAAATGAAACGGAAATAACCCACGTCGAGGGCTTAGGAAGCCCACAATGTACGGAAGAAAACATCCGTTCTTTCTTAGACTCTATCTCTGATATTTCAGTTTACAGAAAGTTCTTCCTTTACTTTTTTCAAGTAAGGGAGCCCTTCTGTGCTCTTAGGATTCTGTAATAATCTCCTGCCAGAACTGCCAGTTTCTGGAACATGACCTAGAAAGTACATTACATTTCACAAATTATTGTTTCCTTAAATCAGATAAGGCAGCTCATCCTGATGCACACGATTTCTCTTCTCTCTGAATAAAGAACCATCCATAATGCGGGCAAGCTTTTTAATATAAAACTCATCTTAAATACCTTCCCTGTACCTTATATAGTAAGTGGAAAAAGCAAAACTAACAATTCTGCCCTCTTTTAATTATTAGTCACTTGAGAAAAATATTTCCTACTTAAAATAATCTTACCAGGAGGCCAGATTATGAGGCTTCTTTATTAGTTGAATTGTAGCAAACAGAGAACAAATAGGACTCCAGAGTAGCTCTGGATAGACCAACTGGAACAGCCATTGGCCAGAGACTCCTCTTTAAGAAGAACTGCTGAAGAGCAATTGCTAATCTTGGGTATCTCATGTATTAAGGAAAAAACAATGGCTCAGAACAGGGATTTTAACTTATTTCTTAACAGATGTGCCAGTTGGGCGACATTTGGCCACTTGAATAAAATGGACTGAATGACAGTAGCAGGTTAATAATTCCCACATAAGGACAAAGTCAGGGTCCACTGAAAAATCAGTGATGTCGTAGCTCTGAGTTTCTTCTATTCACCTTCACCTCATGGTCACCTTCACCTCATGTTAGCTGTGACACACCATCTTCATGTGATATACCCAATACTGGAAGGTGGGGACAAAGCTCTCTCTCCTTACAATTCCCTTTTTGTACTAGGGCAGAAAATCTCTCACAGAAGAACCCCAGAAGACATCTGTCCCTTTTGTATCTCCTTGACAATACCTGGGTCATTTGGCTCCATTGGCCCCAATTACTTGCAAAGTAGGATGGAGTGCCCCAATTCATTTAGGCCAATCATGATTCATCTCTTTTGTCTGTGGACATTGCCCAGCGATGCCAGTGCAAAAGTGAAGTTCTGGAATCCAAGACTAATGAAGTTTGGAAAACAGCTTTCAGTGTGGGCAATGAACGGTGCTTACCACAGCAGAGAGCAAGTTTTCACATATTTTGAAGATGCCCCAAATACAAAAATGCAATATTTGAGACAGATGAAGGCAGAGAAGCATCAATTGAAGAATGTGAGCAGAATGGATAGAGTTTTACTCCTCTGTGCACTTCTTTCCCCCCTGCTGGGACTCCTGGGGCACCTCTGTTCAATGTTTAGTAACCTTTGAAAACCACCATCTTAGAATTTAAATAACTATGCAGAAAATTACATGGAAACTATACCATGACCAAATGGGGTTCATCCCCTGAATGCAAAGATGGTGAACTCAGAAAGTGAGTTAGTATATCTTTCTAGATGTATAAGTAAATAATAAAAGGATAAGAACCAGTTCCTAATTAGCATTTCTTAGTAGAATATGTAAGAACTGGATCTTTGTGATGAGTTTTATCCCTTTCTATATTATGTATACAAGTGACAAAAAGGCAGCTTCGGACCTAAATGTTGAAAGAGTAGAAACATCTTTGTCACATTCAGGAACAAGAGAAGAATATTTGGAATTAATTAATTTGGAAGACTGATCTCTACATTTTAAAAAATGTATAAGTCCACTCTCTTGAGAGGCTTGATTAGTATCTTTAATGTATAATTAAATGAGGGAACCCATAATTAAGTATGAAACAAAACCTGAAGTAATATAGCACATTAATTTATTGTATGGAATAATCATTGGGGTACGTGGTAATACTAGATAGAACAACTATATATATATATATATATGTATATATATATATATATATTGGTGAGGAAGAAGCAAATTCCATTATTGGTAGATGATATAATGCATTAACTAGAATATTCAGATTCAGGCTCTAAGAATAAATTCGACCCACACCATGCATGACCCATATGGAAAACTCTCCTTCCTTACTCTTCAAGCTCTCTATTTTCATCATTTTATTAGGTATTCATAGATAGGCACGTTTTTATAAATTATGAATTAATTGAATGAGCGGATATTTTTATTGCAAGACCTACTCAACCAGCTGTTAAGAGGATGACTTGCAGATAAGTGATGGCATTTGAGCTGATATCATTTTGGAGGCTCTCACTATCATCAGGGCAGTGCTAGAGTGATAGCAAAAAAGATGAAGGGGGATCATGAATTTGGGATATATTTTGAATGTGGTTTTCATAGTTTGTTCCCCAAACTACACTTTAAGACAAAGAACCAAGTAGTTCTTTGGAAGGTTCAGAACACACAAGCCAGTGTGGGTAAGTAAAACAAGAATGGAAGGTCAGGGGTAACCTGATGTTATTAAGTCAACTGCTACAACTGGCAACCTGAGCTTACTCTCATGAGGAAATTTTAGAAATTTTAGAAAGCATTTCAAGAGTTATTCCACCCAAGGAATCAGGGTTTTGGAGTATTTATACACCAGTCCCTGAGTCATTGATTGAGGACTGCTGAATGGGTGAGAGACAGAGGGCAGTGATAATCCCCAGGACCTCCAACTACTTCAAGTGGGGCCAGAGTGGCTTTCTGTGTTTGGGGAAAGCCCTCAGATTTGCATGGGCAGACACTCTAGCTGCTGGAAGTTAGCTGAAGCATACAGAAATGGCTGATCGGTCACAATTCTAGTAGGGGGTGTGCAAGAGTCAATAGGGGTGATAGATTGGACTGGAAAGTGAGGGGCCAAGACAATTCAAGGATTACTCTTCGGGTGCTGTGTGAGCACAGAGTTGGTTATGCTGAGATGGGGAAGAATTGGTAGATGATCAACGCAGAACAAGGAAATCTGATAAATGGACAGTCATGTGGGGCTAAATACAGACGAGGCAGACCCCAGGAAACTCACAGGAATCCTCGTTCGCACTGGAGAAGGCCTACGACTTATTGAGGTTGTGTGTGGCCTCCATTCTCATGATGGGAATATTATTGGAAATATGAACTTGTTTGTACCCACTGGGACACAATACCTAGAATATGATTTACATAATGAAAAGATTGCTGCAGTTTATAATCTTCAGAATTCGAAAACTGTGGAGAGAAAGGAACATAGAAGGTAAATATGAGCATCTATAAAATCAATGGTAATGTTCAATCTTTTTGTTAGACTGTCATCAAATTCCATGACAGTGGCCCTCAGATCCTCTTGGCTTCTCAGTGATCAAATACTAGATTTGGCTTACCTAATGATCATGATATAAAATTAGATTAAATCATTAAATTTAACAATTTCAGTTGAGATTTCACTGGGTTCACCCTTGTAAAAGGAGCAAATCTTGAGGGCTGTGAGGCTGCTCTTTTACAACTTTTCAAATGAGGCAATAAAGCCCATTGGGTTGTCAACGACATCTAAAATATAAACCATTCAGAGCCGGGAGAAATGAAAACAAAGGTTCTTCCCTCTCATAAAAAGAAAAATCCTTTCCCTGGCTTCCCGGTCATAAAACAATCCAATTTACATGGAAAATAAATTTAAAAGGAAATATGATAGAATCTTCTAGCAATATCTTCATCATAACCTTGAAACACTGTCTCCAGTTATTTTCTCCTTTCTTCTTTTTCAGTATATCAGCTGACAGCTAAAATTGGCCTACAACCCCTCTCACTTGACTCCTCTCTGACCCAATTCAGGCTTCCAAATCAGGGGAACACAAAAGCGATGCCAACACTGGGCATTTGTTTACATCTTTGTGTCTCAGCACACATGATGATACCACTAGAAAGAGTCTAGGGAATAATGTTTCTTTGTTATGGTGTAGTCCGCGCACCTGTGGGGTCAGTGCATGCATTGTTTTGTGGGTTTCTCCAATGCCAGACCAGATGAGAAAGCAATTCTCGTTATTGCTTTGTGATTCAGTATACCAACCTATTTTTATTTCCACAAAATGTGGGTAGAAATGTGTGTGCAACTGAGTGCATACTTCAGAAATCTAGGCAGTTATTAATTTGGGTTTCGGTTTTACATTTTCTAGCAGCTGTTGATTAGGAAGATTCTGGACTGAAACGTTAATCAAGATGCTGTGAGATCTCATCCGTAAGTGCTGGTTTCACCATTGCATTATGAAAAATTGCTTCTATGAGAAAATTATTCGGAGAATGTTAATGAATTCTCCACCATTCTACAAAGCGATTTTTCCCCAGTATCCTCTCTTTGTGGTTGGCCAAATAGAAAAAAATGTTTAAGCTGTAACAAAATTATCTGGAAAACAGCTATTAAATAATTAGATTGAAAGACTTGTTAGTCTGTTCGTCTAATGATGCATTATATATTTTAGACAGTGCACTGAAATATGTGAGTGCAAAATTTATTGCCCAAAATAATGCAATTTTTGTTGAGGCTCTCTGGACATGAACCAATTACAGTTAATACGCTAAAGGCATTAGTGGAAAATTAGAATCCAGAATTACTGTAGTTCTGTGGATGGTAGCATAGTGTCCCACGAGGCCATCATGATGGGGACAGGGTGAAGGGTAGGGTTCCAGTGGATATATACAAGCAGAATCCTCCCGATGTCACCTGCAGTCGAAAATTAGATTCGGCTTACCAACCAGACTTGAGATATGGTCTTGACCACACCGAGATTCTGCACATTTCCTTTATGGGTTTGATTTCTGTGCCGTAAACCGCTTGCCTCGCAGGAGCACTGAGAATTAACGGTTGCCATATTTTGGGCAGTTTGGGAGAGGCACCAGGAAATGCATTCTCCCATCATCTAGCACTGACTGCCACATTTACACTGAGCATTTCATAAACAATGAAACATCTATTTCATTTGCACCTCTGTGAGATAATCTTGGGCCTTGGGGATTTCTGGATTACAGATGTGACAGAAATCAGACTTAAACAGCTTTTGAAACCAAAATATTCCTTTACATGGATACAAAAGTCCAGTCTTGTATTTCCATAATTCCTTATGAACATTTTAAAAGAGGAGCAGCAATTATTTGAAGGTAGTTATTTGATTTTGTTAAGGATATTTGCTACCGATATTTGCTACTTATTGGGAATTGCTCTGTCTTTAGGCCATTGTGATGAAAAAAATCCATGAGACACAGCAGGGGAAAGGGCTTGGCATCAGACAGAGCAAAGTTTAATTGTAGGTTCTCCTATTCAGGAGTGTTTATCCTTGAGCAAGATACTTAAACTTTCAAAATGTTAAAAACTCTTTCGGTTTATTTACTGGTTTTTAATACATAACAGATTCAAAAAGTTGGTTACATAACGATACGTGAAAGGATCTGGTGTGCTGAAGGCATATTGTCCAATATGAAGACTGATGCGCTCTAAATGGAGTGTGCATCCGAGAGTGTGCGCGTCCCGACAGCTAGCATGTCTGTGTCTGGGGACTATCATGTGAACAGGTGCTGCAGGTGGGGAGGTTGGACCCTGCTGCTTAATCTACAATGCAGAAGTGAGAACAGAGCGGTCTCAACTGCACCACACAATTAAGTTTAACAAAACGGAAAAGAGTGTCTTTTTGACCTCAAGATGTTAATTTCACGGAAAAAAAAGATGTGGGGGTGGGGAGGGTTGCTGAAGAGATAGGAGTCAACAGCGGGGAACTGATGAGACCATAAAGGAAGGGGGATCTGCATGAACCCCATAGCAATCAGAAGTAGGCGAGACCTAAGGAATGGAGACAGCTGAAATTAATGATCTCTCTGTATTGCACTTCAATTTCTGCACCTTAGAAACAATGTATTATAGCTAATGATTTTTCTATTGTATAATGTAATGTCCTGCCAATTACCACCCTCAGGTATTCAGTAAAGGCTTATCCACAGTTAACTTCATGCTGATCTTACATTAACATGATCCTTAAGGATTAAAGAAAGGAGGTTATGACCCTGTGGGGCCAGGGAGAGGGGTCCAGAGAAAACTGAATCACCAGGAAGATGCAGTGATGAGATGGCCAGCTCCTGCCAAGGAGACCCAGGAACACCTGGAACCAAAACTTCAGTGTCACAGACCACAAACATGATGTGAAAGCGACCTCAGAAATTTCCTAGCAATAGAAAAATTCTTCTATTCTTCTTTTAAAAGAGTGAATTGCTTACATTTATATCAGGGTGAGACTCACCATTTTGTACATTAAAATTAAAACCTGGGCACCTGGGTGGCTCAGTCGGTTAAGGATCCAAGTCTTGGTCTCAGCTCAGGGTTTGATCTCAGCTCAGGGTCTGATCTCAGGGTTGTGAGTTCAAGCCCTGCGTTGGGCTCCATGCTGGGCGGGAAGGCTACTTAAATTAAATGCATACATAAAATAAATAAAAACAAAACCCCCAGCTTCAGAAGTTTAGGACATTTCAGTCATATGAAGTATTAGCGAAATGAAACTTCTACAAAGAGCTTGAGCTAGTTCTGAAGTAAGAAACTTAAAATTCTGCAATGAAATTCATTTAATAAGCCTCATTTGGTGGTATTCAAATATTATTTTTCAACAAGCAATGATCCACCTACGAGGCAGTTCTACAGGGGCGGGGGGGAGAAAGAAGAAGGGAAGCAAATGAGATAGAACCCCCGCTTTGTGCCAGGCACCTTACGCTACCTCATTTCGTTCCTGAATCATTTCTACAAACAGAATATTGTTCAGAAATGAGGCAGCTGATACAGCGAGTGGCTGAGTAACTTGCCTCAGTGATTCATTCAGTGGTGGCAGGGCTGGGATGAAACCCAGGGTCCTTTGACTCACCCTGCCCCTGCGTGTTCCAAATCTCTCCAGCTGACTAGCAACTTCCCACGCCCGCGAAGCAAGGCCGCTGCCTCCTCATTGCAAGCGCACACAAATACTTTTAATCTGTTATAATTGCGCCCAGAGAAGAATGAGCGTCTGACTTCATTTATGCAGCTTTAATTCTCCAGGAGCTACTTAATATCACTGCTGTGTGAAATGTAATACATTTTCCAGCTTAGAAACTGCGCTTCATCATTACCAAAGGCATTAGAAAACATTTACACGCTGGGGGGGCAAGAGGGCAGAGAAGCAGGGAGCTCTGTCATCTCTGCCCACCCCCCCCCCCTGCAACTGTCAAACTGAGAAGGACTGAAGCCACCATACCCTAATCTGCTAGAGTGGGAAGAAAACACACAGAATCCGTACAGATGACAACCTCACAGGCGCCTGGCGAGTGTGAAGTGTGAAACAAACGAGCAAACAAACGGGCCAGGGCTGGAGGCTCTGAGGGGAGGGAGCCCCGGACGCCGCGGAGCAGAGCCGGGACAGCGCCCAAAGCGGTGGCTCCGGGCCATCGAGGGCCGCGGGCGGAGGGACCGTGCAGAGCAGCGGGGAGGGGAGCCGGGGGGAAGAGAAAGAGAGACTGAAAACGCTCAGAGTGGTCTCTGGAGGGGAGCGAGATCCCGGCACGGGATGGAAATACTATCATCCCATAAATAATCGCTGGGAGCGGGGAGAGAAATTCGCCACCCCCCCTTAGCTGGCTTATTCTTCCTTGGGCTCAGCGGCACAGCACTGATTCCAGGCAGAGCCAGGGGAAAGCTGGCTCCCCAGTCCCCCTGCTCCATCCGGGCTGGGGGGCCGCCCGCCTGTGGGAGGACATCTCATCGGGGGCAGTAGCATTAAAGTGCATGGACTAGGATTTGAAAACGAGGCTGGGCTTGGAAAAAACAGCTTGGCCCGCCCTGGGCACGGGGAGATCGGACTCAGAAGAATGGCTTGCAACGCGTGGTCAGAGAGGGGCTTGGGGCGCCCCCATTCTTCTCCCACAAACAATGAGGTGGGGCCTCAGAGAGCAGCCCCTGAGACCCACCTACCTGCACCAAACCACACCCATCCGCACTGGAGAGCTGCTGTTTTTTAAATTATTTTTTTAATTTTTTTTTAACTTTTTTCTCTTTTCTTTTTTCCTTCGTTTCTCCTTTTCCCCTCTGGAGTCTGGGAAAGACAACATTTATGCACTGCTGTGATTAGATCAATTCCTGCCATCCAGATATATTTTTCCTTATCTCATTCTTATCTCTCCCCTCCGCAGGTTTTACCCTCTCAGACTGTCCTTTGTCGTTTCTGTCCCCGCTCCTTCCTCTTTTCCTTTCTTTTCCTTTCCTTTCTTTTCTTTTCTTTTCTTTTCTTTTCTCTTCTTATTTTCTTTCCCCTTTTGGTTTGCTTGTTTATTTGATTTGTCTGTGCGTTTCCGGGCTTTTGTTCCCTGTGTGTTTGTCTGTCTGTTTTCCTTTTCATGGCTACCTCAAGAAACAAGCCAAAGTACACATGGTGGAGAGTCCCAAATACCACTGAGTAGGGAAATAAAATAATCAAAGCCACAACAAGAGAAACTGAGAGACACCATTAAAAGAACGCTACCTGAAATGACAGGCCCTGGACAGTCAATGAGCCTCCTTTAATAGAGCAATACTAACAGGTGCACAGTGCATAACGAGCTTTTAAAACTGACAAGAGACAGAAAGCTAGCCAAGATGATGAAACGAAAGAACTCTCCTCTAAAGAGATTCCAGGAAGAAGTCACAGCCACAGAACTGCTCAAAACAGACATAAGAAACATAACTGAACAAGAATTTAGAACAATCGTCATAAAATTAATCGCTGGACTTGAAAAAAGCATCAGAGAAGCTATTGATACAAAGACTAGGGACCTTCAAAATAGCTGCGACGAGTTAAAAAAGGCTATAAATGAGGTGCATAATGAAATGTAGGAGGCCACTGCACGGATTGAAGAGGCAGAGAGGAGAATAGGTGAATTAGAAGACACAGTT